>CAVNYN010227948.1:0-39421 GCA_963692815.1 Nyctanthes arbor-tristis | reverse complement strand
TTTTATTTTTTGTGCGTGTTGTGGTTGGGGGGGGGGGGGTTCAATTTTCTCGACAAAATAATGACCCACTGCTGAGTAAATCATTAGAAAATTGGTTTGCATAATGAATACAAAGAATTGAAGTTATAGACAAAGAGGTTTAATAATACAAAATACCTCATATGCTCAGTTTTATTTTATTTGGTTGTCATTTGATTCTGTAGGTGCTCATATCCTATCCGGAAATGTTTTTGAACCTCGAGCTTTGAATGAACTTCTCCCACAGTGGAAACAGGAAGAGGTTAATTTCGCATAATTTTGATTCATTATAGCATTCTCATTACATAATTATGGATTTGGATGACTGTTGACAATGCAGCTTTCTACTCAATGCAGTAGTTGTGCGCGCACACACACGTGCATTTGGCTAAATTGAGGCCCATTAGGGTTAAGGAGAAACTCATCCTTCTTGGAAGCTTATTATTCATTTATTTTTTGATGCAAAAACTAGTTTGTTGGAATCAATATTACTGGGGACTTCTTGTAATTACTTCTAAAATGAGGAATGCATGAGAAATTTTCTATGAACTATGCAATTTCACGTGTTCTTTAAGATCTTTGAAAAAGAAAAGTTACAGCAAGTGTTATTTCTTTGTAAGAGTGAACTCGAGTGCGATAGAATGACAAAATAGAGATTTACTTCTGCAACCTGATGGTTGGAAGCTTCGTTGGTGGAAAACTTAAACAATCAGCGGCTTTAACAAAGCCACACTGGAGGAATACAATCAAATGATGCATAATAACTGCACCCTCTCCACCATCTTTCCTCTTCCTCCATGGCGATAGAACAGTCTATTTTACTTGCTAAGAGTATTGGTTTTAAGCAAAATACAGCTTACACAGATTTCTCATCTGTTCCCCAATTTATCAATGAACAACTCAGTTCATGATTTCGTAAATGATGCTTCTTCTAGGCACTCAACTATCTTAATAATCTCTGCTCATTCTTTTGTTCAGTTTCTCAATTTTTCCTCCAAGTTTGACCATATGTTGTTTGCTAATATTATTTGCAGGCACCAATCCATGTCCCTGTTTCTTCTGATAAGTTTTGGTTACTTTCTAAGACCCGTGCTATCCCCCTTCCATCTCCCTTCAATAATGAAGGAAACTACGTCATAAGGTAATTATACATTTATTGTGACATTAAACACAAATGGAAACTCATTTTTCTTGATGCTTTTATGAGTCTGAAAATAGTAAATGTCAATGAGAGTGAAGCTTATGCATTTATGGTTTTATTTGTTTGCTTCACACCATGAAGCATGTATTTTTTAATTCTGTGAGCATGTGGTACTCTGGCTGCTAGTTGAATTGGACATTGTAATGATCCTCGAAGAAGTTTCTATCATGTGAATCTTGTTTACTGATTTTGGCATTTGGTCTGTCTTTCTTTCTTTCTTTTTTTTTTTTTTTTTGGGTTTTGGGGGTGGGGGTTAAATTCCTAACAAAAACGGTAATGTTCTTGTCCACTTTTTACAGTTACTTAACATAGTTTACTGCACATTTTACTAATGTGTACACAAAACTGCAGTTTGAGTCAGTTAGTACAGTGGTTAGGACTGAAGGCTGAAGAATTAGGAGTAGAGATATACCCAGGCTTTGCTGCTAGTGAGGTATCTACAATTTTTATCAGCTTCATTTTCTATTATTTTAGAGCATTCTGCCGTCATTTGTTTCTAGCTGCAGATTTTGTACGACACAAGCGACAAGGTCATTGGTATTGCAACTAATGATATGGGAGTCGCCAAAGATGGCTCTAGAAAAGGCACCTTTCAGCCTGGCGTGGAATTGAAGGGCAAGTTTATGATCTTAGAAACTATCTTACTCTCATTTCATCTCTGGAAGATCTTATGGTGAAAAAATCTGACACGGCAGATGGTGCCTTACCAAGGGCAATTCTGCATTGTATGAGTACATATATTCTCTATTCTCTAAAGCGGGAACAATGTGGTGTAGTCACCTCTATTTGATTATGGAGTAGCTCCATTCTGATTACTATTTAGCACGTGCAGGTCGCATAACTCTTCTTGCAGAAGGATGTCGAGGATCTTTATCCGAGGTTTGCAGAACCGGCCCTTGTATCTACACTACATCTAAATCTTGTTGCTGGTTAACTTTAACTGGGAGATGTGCGACCAAGCTGAAACTTTCTTTTTTTTTTTTTTGGGCAGAAAATAATCAGAAAATACAACTTGAGGGAGAAAGGGCAAGGACAACATCAGACTTATGCTCTAGGAATCAAAGAGGTAATTTGTCTAGAATGACGAAATTTTCAGTTAGGTGCTTTGATCGCAATGTGCATGTTTGATTAATGTGCTTCGCTGTAATGCGGTGATAGGCACCATACTAGATCCATTAGCTACTTGAAGAATGTGCTCTTCTTATTTGTATCTCTAACCTCCTTATATTTTTATGTGTAAGATGAACTTAGCATCCCTGTGCCGCAAGGGAACAACTACTTTTGGAAACATTTCATGTTGAAATTTCACTTTGCTAAGCTCTTGAGAGAATTAATATCAATTTGTGTCGATTTGGGTATATGACAATATTAGATAGGTGTTAAGAATGTCCAATGATGTCAGCTTAATGCATTTTTCACATCCTTTGTAGTCACTCCAGATTCCTAAAGGTATTTCTTTGCCAGGTTTGGGAAATTAGTGCAGACAAGCATGAACCTGGCTCTGTTCTTCACACTGTGGGCTGGCCGCTGGACCACAGGACCTATGGGGGTTCCTTTTTGTACCATATGAATGATAAAAAGGTACTTCTCAGTTCTTATTAACTCATTTATTTTTCTAGTAGGTTTCACACTTCAATAAATAGTTGTGATCCCAAGGGAGGGCGCTGATTGGAGAGAGTAAGATCTTATCTTTTGGAAATATTCAGAAGGTAAAATAACTGCTTGAAGGGCTAAAAGGCTGACTTAACCGAGCTAATAATAATATTATACAATTAGATAGATTTCAGAAGCTGTTAAGGAAGATGAAAAGTGGAGTAGCATTCTAACCTAAATTAATGATCAATATCCAGGGGCAAGACAGTTTTTGTAGGTAAAATTCACTCATACTGATTTAAAGAAAACTTATCCTCTGATTTTAAGTGATTGGAGTAAGATCTTCTGATGTACTCCTTGGTCATGTAGGACACCTGAGAGAAATTGGCATTATGACATCTGGTTGAGACTAGAGAGGGGGCGGGGCGGGGCGGGGGTGGATTTGCAATTTTTATTGACTTCTAGGTTTTCCCATGATCATGAAAGAATGATAGAGCCGATACCTTGGTGTTTTTATGATACTTTGCATTTGTGTTCGTGTTCGTGTTCGTGTTTGGATTCTCGAAGGTCCGTGTTCACAAACCAATTCTATTTAAAAACACAATCTGGTCAAATCAAAGACATCCACATATTTGACAGGCCCCACTTGTATTACACAAATCTCAACAACTCATTCTCACAAAATCTAATTCTGTTTTTAAATAAGAACACTTTGTAACATTGAACAATGATTATTATTATTCTGAGTCTTCATGGTTCTTATGCTTCATATTCAAAAGTAGATGTATTCAATGTGGGGAAATATGTTGGTTGACCCTAACAAAGTTGGAGGTTCACCTAGATCAGATTGGCAGTGAAAACTGCATTTGGTATGAAATATTGAAACCTCATCCGCAATGCGGAGGATAACAAATTTGCAGAGAATTTCAGAGTGTGAACTTTTGAAGTGACAATGGATGCAAAAGAGATGTTTCATTTACCATCTATAGTATAACGACTACAATTCCATCAGCAATCTTTATTTTTTGACTTTTGTTGCCGGGTGGGGGTAGTGACTACTAACTAGAGTAAGAGTTGGCTGAATTTGTCATGTGGTTCACTGAAGTCATGAAGTTAACCATAAAATTTAAAGGCTTAAGCTGTTAGAGAGGCATCACATGTGTTCATTTAAATTGTCTTTTCTGCACACCCTTTCTCGTGGGATTTGGGTTCTTTTTATCATATAGGGCCTAGCGTGCACAATTTTTTAATAACTAGGTGCATCTGGGACTTCAATATACCATTTTGAAGACTTTGTTTTGTGAGATTATTACTTCTATTCATTGAAGAGAATAAAGCAAATATATAGATTTAGCTAGAAAATTAAAAAGGAAAGAAGCTTATGGTATCCTATGAAATCACTATTTACAAGAAAAGATCAACCAATTATTCCGGCACAGAATATATACTAATTCAATGCCTCTATTAGCTTTCAGATTCCTTTTCAAATTTGAATTTTTCAAACAAATCACATCCAGATATCTCATGGAACATACATGTATTATACAAATCTTTACCATTTAATGCAGTCATTCTTTCTCTGATTTCAAGAGAAAAATGTGAATGCTAACGAGGATAACGTTTTACATCCTTAAATCTTCTTGTACAGATTGATTGATTCTCCAACTTTATCTAATTATTCTAGCAGTTGAAGCCAATCAACTTGCATCCTGAAAGTATGATTTTGGAATTACTTGGTATTGTTGGTGTACAGGTGGCTCTTGGTTTTGTGGTTGCTTTAAACTATCAAAATCCTTTCTTGAACCCTTACGAAGAATTTCAGGTAAATTTTTTGGATTATTATTTTATTTCCATCTTCTTACTTTCTTATTACCTTCTGTAAACTGGAAGATTTTCGGTACAAGTTCAATTATTTTGAATCTTGTCAAATGGTTTTTTATCAGATATCTCTATTCACCCTCATTTGTTGTGCTTATAGTATTCTTTTTCCTTTGTATTTGTTCTCCAGATACCTGCAATATTTTCATCATATGAACTTGTTTTGTGTGCCTTTCCTTCTTTGCAATCAACTATGGCACGTATAGAACTTCTTGTATTGTTTATTTTTCCAATTTCCTGTGAAAATGCAGTGCATTCTTTTGCATATTTTTTTTCTTTTGTTAAGGGAATATGGACATTTAGCTTCTTTTGTATAATAAGATATACGTTTATCTTTTTTTGCCAGAAATTTAAGCATCATCCTGTCATCAGACCTCTTCTTGAGGGGGGAACGGTACTTCAATATGGTGCTCGTACTCTAAATGAAGGCGGTTTTCAGGTGCATGAAAGTATTATTTGGCCTTCAGTGTTGAAAGTCTTTACATCATATGCCTGAAGAACAAAAAGCAAAGCTGCTTTCGGAGATAACTGGTACTTTCATGATATGTTGAGCAAAACAGCTTTTGGAGATAAGAGATACACTTCATGATGTGTTAAGTATATTCGCAAATGGAAAACACTGAGCCTGATCGCATATTTATGAGGCAACTTGAATCACAAAAAGAGAAATTTTTTTGGCCATTCATATGAGCCTATTCCTGATTATTGTTCTTTTGCACGATTTCCATATATATGTTTCTTTAGATGTTATACAATGCAAATGATGTTAGTTAAATTTCAGTCCATTCCATATCCAGTTTTTCCGGGTGGAGCAATTATAGGGTGTTCTGCTGGCTTCCTGAATGTACCAAAAATAAAAGGATCACATACTGCGATGAAATCAGGTTACTTTCTAATTGCATTTTTACCTTTTTCTTTTGATTATTACTTGAAATTTGGTGGTTTAGAAAGTTTAGTCAGTTTACTTCTTGTGTACAATATCCATAATGTTTATGATCAATTAACTTATTTATTATTGATGGAGCTGTCAATATCTAGTGATATTCAAAGAACTGCCAGTTACCATCTAGACTTCTCTGAATTAGGTTGCTTCATTACCAAATCCTGCTGCAGCTCCGTCCCATAATCTAAGTGAGGCATTAAACTAGACATTTTTCTGCAAGTTGCATTTTTATTTAGATAGACATTGTCTTTTTTCCATTGGTCTTTTGTGGCTATTTGCCTGCTTCATGTGCTTACTTGAATATCACGCATAATTAATGTCAAATGTTCAGTTTGGACGAAGAAGTAGTTCTTATATTTACATTGAAATGTTCCTAACAGAAAATAAAAGTGAAAAGAAGTTTTTCTTTACCTCCAAATTAAGGAAAAAAAATAGATGTGATGGTGACTTCTGATACAGAGCAAGCCATCTTTCTATGAGATATCTTACATCATCATTGCCTCAGATGAAAAGCCAAATATTGGAGTAAAACATAGACGAACTCTATATAATCTTGTAATCACTGGGTATTAAAAATTCATTTCAGTTTTTCCAGCTGATATGCAACATATTTTCTTGAGGTCATAACTTTTCTGTGGCCTCAGCCGAAAAGCCAAATATTGGAGCAAAACATAGACGAACTCTATATAATCTTGTAATCACTGGGTATTAAAAATTCATTTCAGTTTTTCCTGCTGATACGCAACATATTTTCTTGAGGTCATAACTTTTCTGTGACCTTGGTCTCTGTACTATGGTGTCCAAATACCCCTTTAGAGAACTTCAACTGTATCAAATTATTACTTTTGCTAACGCGAAACATGCTTATAAAATTTATCATCCTTTTAAAAAACCAAATCACAAGAATTTTTGGGTGATGACAAGTCTTTCAACATCTTGACAACCAACACCGTTTTCTCTGTAGTTCATGTCTAATTACCTTTCTGTCGCAGGCATGCTAGCAGCAGAATCTGCATTCAGCAATCTTCATGAAGGCTCCCGACTTGAGTTCTTCTGGGACAATTTAAGAAGTTCATGGATATGGAAGGAACTTCATGATGCAAGAAATTATCGCCCAGTGAGTGTCTTGATCGAATGTCGTAAATTTCTCTTCTATACTCTTTCACAAATGAGCGCCCCCCCAACCCCACCCAAAAAAAAAAAAAAAAAACGAAAACCGAAGGACACCTTTACATTCTGCTTCTTTTTTACTGGCATATATTCATATCTGTTTTCCTGTCTCAGTCAAAAGATAAGGTTATAAAAACTCATTCAAGTGTTATGCTTGATGGGAACAATCATCAACTTTCATCGCCACTGGTAAACCTTCTATTGTAACTTCTTTGAAATACCTTTTATTTTTATGTTTGTCACAGGCATTTGAGTATGGTCTTTTCCCTGGCTTGGTTCTAAGCGCACTAGAACAGTAAGATATCTGTATTTGCTTAAAAAACATTTTATGTTGAGGAACAGTGAGGTTCTCTGATTTCTTTTTTCTGGCTGTTAGTGTGTGGTAACTAACAGGTCTCTCCTGCCTTTGTCAGCTACATCATGAAAGGAAGATCACCATGGACGCTGAAGCATGGGAAACCTGATCATGCGTCAATTAAGGTGAGACAGTTGCAAAAGAAAAGAAAAAATTAATTATTTAATTAATCATGGCATTAGACAGATGTGAGGTAATATAGAGTTGTCCGATTGTCTAGGGATATATATTAACCGTTTTGCAGCTGAGCGAACAATAAAAGGATGTAACCCAAGCTTGGGTATCTAACTCAATTGTATGAATCATTTTACATTCTTTCCGTCATTTATATGTTTGATTATGATTGACTGAAATATGCTGCATTAAGATTCCATATAATAGAATAATAGATCCAACCCGTGGTAAATTGTGTGCACTACTTGCAAGTCGTCTTCTTAATTCTGTTAATTTGTCTCCAACACTTGCAGGAAGCACAAAGATTCACTCCCATTAACTACCCAAAGCCTGATGGGGTTGTATCTTTTGATATTCCCACCTCTTTGTACCGGTACTCTCTCTCTCTCAACCTGTAGTTTTAGTGTGGATGGGGTTGAGTAAGAGATCTATTTCTTAAGTCATTACTTATTGGAAAGGGTAGTATACATGTTTCTTAAAATGAAATTGAAATGCATAATAGAGGGCTTAAAATCAAATAATTATTATTCTTGAGGAGTTGTGAGAGGAATCCATGGAGAGTGGAAGATATCTGTGTGCGCTTCTCCAGTAAACTATGTATTATGTAGTTACTAATATCTGTATTTTGTTTATCTTTTATAGGAGCAATACAAATCATGATCATGACCAGCCAACTCATCTTCGCTTGAAGGATCCTAAAATTCCAGAACTTGTCAACTTACCTATCTATGCTGGACCTGAATCAAGATATTGCCCAGCTCGTGTTTATGAGTAAATATGCTCTCTCTCTCTCTCTCTCTCTCTCTAGTGAAGCATATTGGTTTCTATTTCTTTGACAAGTAACTTTCTTTATGATCCTGGTTTAAATGATAGGTATATACCAGACGAGATTGGTCAGTTAAAACTACAGATCAATGCCCAGAATTGCCTGCATTGCAAGGTAACTCACACATTTAAGAAGCATCTGTAAAATACTTCTAAAGATGTTGCATGCCTTTATAAAGAGAAATAAATGCTTTTCATACTTGGGAGAGTAATACTATACATGCAGAAAACAGAAAATGGACTGTAACGACCAACATGATTTATTGTCTCCCAATACCATTTCTGAAATGACAAGTGCTGTTGTTGCCTAAGCGTCCAAGCTTTTAATTTTGGTTTATGTCTTTCCAGGCCTGTGATATTAAAGATCCAAAACAGAATATTGAGTGGACAGTCCCGGAAGGAGGAGGTGGCCCGGGCTACACAATAATGTAGCTAGTTGCAATGCTACAGGATCAATGGCCTGCCATTAAATCTTAATTAAGATAACTCTATGCTGTGACATTTTGAATAAGCAGCTAAATTTGTGAGTTTTCCTGTTTGTGGATGCATTGTAATTCCATTCATAAGGTAGTATTACCATCGCTCCACCACAGCTTCGAATCACTACTACTATATCATTGGGGCATTACCCTTTTGGCTCATCAAAGCTTTATCTTCTAAATGAGGATTATTCCATGTGCATCTTTACTTCCTTCCACTTAATATAAATGATCGGGAAAGTAGTAACCTGTAAAGCCATGACGAATGATACGCATTAACCTGTCATTTTATATATAGATAGAGTATTATAGAAACAGCCCAAAGGAAAAAAAAGGTCAAAATCATTTTCTAACCAAAAGCAGAAACCTAACTATACAATGACCAAAGAGATTCTGGACCTTATACAAACCCTCCAACAGCTAGTGCATATGCCATTTCCAGATTCTACTCCTTCGATGATGAGTCTGAAGTATCATTCTCTTTTTGAAAGGGAGATGACATAGAGCTTCTCGGTTTCAAGTCCCCAGTTTGTTGCAACTGCTGTTCTTGTTGCTGTATTGATGACTGTTGCAGCTGAAACGGGTAAAGTTGATGCTGTTGTAACTGATTTTGCTGTTTCTGAGAATGTATTTGTAGCTGTTGAAATTGTTGACCAGTTAACAACGTGTTCAAAGCATGCTTGCTATGATACTGTAGCCGCTTCGCTCCATAAGATGCAGGAAAATTCATCATATGTCCACCATTTGAAATTGTTTGACCGGTCACCACTTTCAGATGCTGGATCTCGTCCTTCAGTGCGTTATTCAGTGCTATGTTTTTCAAGGAAAGACAAGCAGTAGCATCAGTTAGCACTTTCATGAGTCCAAAGGGTTAAAAGCCCATGAAAGGTCCAGAGGAAGATCAACAACTAAATTCCGATGAATTACCCCATTGAACGATTTCAATGTCACTGTGAATCAGGATGCACCAGCAGATAATCTAAAATCTACCTTGTATAGTTGTATTAGATGGCCTCATAACCAAAATTAGTTAGCTGCAGTAGGCCTCACCAGCACGCATAGAGCCATCAACTTTTAGAAAAAGTTTAGAAGTTTCAAAATTAGGTTTCCTCAGGAGTGAAAATTGAAACAGCCTAATCTATAGTCTGAGGTGTGAATCATATTAAATAATCAAATCTTATGATTAAACAGAAAATCAAATAATGGCCAATTCTGATTCTTCAGGCGGCCAAAAATTACGCATTCTTTTAGCTTTCTCAAATCTCAACTAATCTACAAGGTTCAATATATAAGTTCCATTTTTCTTAAATCTGCAATTTTATTTCAACTTTCTTTTTTTGACATCAAAAAGTGGTAAAGAAGACAGAAAGAATGGATGAGATAAAAAAAAAAACCTTCTCAAAAAGATTCAAGGTTAGGCTCTTACCATCTTGCAAGTGCACTTGTTGTTCCATTGTTTGCAACCGCACTTTGAGTTCACCATTTTCAGAAGTAAGGCCACTTGTGTCTCTCTGTTTCGATAGAAGCAGATAGAGATCAATGCACACTGCCAGTCTTGTATATATACCAATATAACTACAAAATGGAGGAAAACAAGATCGGAAGAGCAGAAATCCCAGCTCTTAAGACCAAGCATCCTCATCCATAAACTAATATTTCTCCTCTCTGAATGCGTAATATATAGTATATAGATATTAACCACAAAATATCAAGGGTCTATCAATCACATGGGAGAAGAGGGAAAAGAACTCCACTGCAGTTAATGACAACCTCTTGGTTGCAGAATCCTAAGTTCCTAGAGGATTAAAATTTTCAATCTAGATCCAAGATCAGTAGGACGAAAAGGAAGTGATTGTTATTCTTTTAGAGCTTGTTCTCCGGAGTTTCGATTTTAGTTTTTTCTAGATCAAAAGTTAGTCAAAAGTCAAACTTTTATACCAATCACATATTCCAAAAGAAAACAAATTTTAATCTTTTATTACATCTCCACCACACATTCTCCAACCAATTAACTTTCAACAAATCTACTTTACATAAATCCCTCTAGAACAAGCTCTTACTTATTACCATTCCTTTTAGGTTTCATGTGCCTCTACGTGCGATGCAGGGGGAGGGGTAAGTATCCTACTATGGAAATTAACAGGATTTTTGCCACGAAAAGAGTCAATGTCACCTGCAACAGGCCCAATTGCGCAGACAAGGAAGTTGCTTCTGTTTGCAAAGTCTGGACTTTCCTTTCAAGCTCAGTGATGTACCTCATCTTTCTTTCCTTCGACCTTGTGGCTGACTGCCTATTAGCCCAAATCCTGTTGAATTACACAAAAAGATACAAATGTGAGATAATGCAATAGCTACACAAGATGCTTTAATTCTCTCCATGCTTTATGTAAGAAACATGCAGGAGCTAAGTAGCAGAAAAAGCATGCAAAAAAGCCAAGAGTTAGAAAAGCAAAATCTTCATAACAAATCAACTGAGAAAAATTAAGTTGGAGAAAAGACATCAAAGGAACTTGACATTGCAGATGATTGATTTGATCAATCTATTGAATCTTATTAATAGTTACTCAGTTATGTTTGCAGAGGCTATTTGGGAAATCTTCGGAATATGTGCTAAGTGCGAATTAAGCCTCTTGGGTCCTCTACAACATACTGTGTTTCCTTTTCCTATTTGTTCCATTCAGTATAAGAAAAGGCACCAATTTGGTCAAAGAAGACAATACTAATAAAGTTCAGCAACAATTCAGCAACCACCAAATTGGTAAAAAAGCAACCATCCTGAGAAATTATGGCAGATGAGGACAAGCACTAGAAGGGGTTGCCTTAGGTCATAAATTCAAATTGGATGGGCAGATCAAGCTTGAGCCATTGAGATCTGAACTTCACAAGGTACATGTGCTGCAGTCATTCTGAAAAATTATTGCAGACAAGGAAAAGCACTGGGAAGGGGTTTACAAAAGGACATATATCCAAATTTGACAGAGATCAAGCCTGAGATGATGAAATCTTATTTTCACAAGGTACATGTGTTGGAGAGGAACGTCTCTATTCATGAAGAAATTTGATGTCGTGATGGAAAATGGGAACACCAGAATGAGAAGAGCACGGTAAAAAAGAACAATTGAGGACCAAGTTAGAGCAAAAAGCTCTTATTACAAGGCAATTATTGGAGAGGCCAGCCTCACAGAATCAGCTCAAGATTGCTGCTAACATGACAGAACTGATCCATCTCGCTGCAAATATCAGGAACCAACCAACCACCAAGCACTCAGCAAGTTCTATTGAAAATAAAGCATATGTGTGAAAAGAAGAATTGGATATTTAGCATGCACAATACTATCATATTTACTTTAAGATTTTCCATCACTGGTAGGTACGAGCACCAAAAGTAGCAAACTGTAGTAACCATTAAACAAGTTAACTAATAGTCAACAATAGACCCAAAACCACGGGAACATTGTTAATGTGTTGACACCCTTACCTCTTTGCACGCTTCGGATCAACAAGAGCAAGCTCAGCAAGTTTAGCTGCTGACATGGCTTTCTTAGACTCAGCTGGAGTGGGTTCCTCAGATCCCGACAAGAGCATCTCAGGTTTGAGCGTAGTCGACCCATCCATGGACTGACTGTGTTGATGTCTTACTCTAGGCTTCTGAGCCCCACTATCGGCTGAAGGGTTGAGCAATGCCGATTCTGATGTTGGGACAGAAGAAGAACCCTGTGCCACTTGCATTGCAGCCAATGCAGAAGTTGCAGATGTAGAATTGAATTTATCCATGTCAAGATACATTGAGAGTACGTCCTCCTCAGTCTCATCAGAAAACAAGGGCCCATCCAGTCCCCCAACAACACCTAGGTCACTGTCGAAGCTAATATCATCTGGGAGGGTCAGAATCTCAGAGTGTGCACGGCGGTGGCCCACATTCTTAGGTGGGTTATCCAGCATTCGGCTAATATCATGACTAAATGCACTTGAATCGGTCGACGTCCCATGAACAAAATGACCCAATTCTGATGAACTAGCTGGTGCTAAGGGGGGCAAATTTGATGATCCAGATGGCTCTGGTTTCCCATTGTAACTACTAGAAGGTGGAATAAAAACAGAGTGCCTTCCCGATGGAGGGAGTAAACTTCCATTAGCATGACTTGAAGACTTACCCTTATCCATCCACTAGTTCTCAAAATCCTAAAACAGGCCGAATTACAGTCCTCTTTAGTTTGACTGTTTGAGAAAAACGCCTAAAGCAGCAATGGTCTATACCCTCTAAGAGCTTGGGCACGAAGTTTTGATGGCCAAAATACTCAACTGTCCACTGGTATTAAAACCAAATCGAGAAAAACTCCAAAACTAAAACTAACTTGAAATATAAAAACACGTTGCTCTTTTCTCATAAATTTGCCAAAATGATTTGATCTCAACCCTTGAGGAGAAAACGGCTGATGTATACCTCTAAAGTCTGAATCAAATGCCTCTGAAAAATTAAGACAATGAGGGGGCAAAAATCAAAGAATAGCAACTAGAAAAAACATAAGATCTAATAACTCAATGAAAAAGCAGCCAGGAACAAGAAGAAAAACAAAATTCAAGAATGAGTAAGAAACCATGAAATTCAGAGCTGAACACAGATTGCTACAAACATATGAACCCGATCTGTAGGAGACAAAACCTCAAGAAAACAGCAACAGCAAAGAAAGAAACGAATAAAAAAACAATAATAATTGAATAAAGAAGCGCTTACAGGTTACAACAAAGGTTTTCAAGCTTCTACTACTATATCTTTCGTCGCTTTTGGATTAGATCTTCTCTCAAGAAAGAGGTTCAACAGCTTCTCACTTCTTTCTAAAATAGGGAAATTTTAGCCGTTAGTCTCCATCTTACAGAGAGAGTTGCATGTTGGTTTTCAACTTTAAAATTGAGCAAATTCGTTTCCTAACTTTATCAAACAGGTCCCCTGTGATTTTTAGATTCCCCCTTCTTCTCCAATAATATATATATATATATATATTAATAATAATAAGAGAAGTTTATTTGATATGATTTTTCCCGCTACTGATTTGACTTCATAAGAATTCGATTCGATGATGTCACTAATAACGTCATCTGTGCAATTATATATTTTTTTTATTTTTTTCCTGAATTATCTACTTTGCATCTTCCTTATTTTTTTTATAATTATCTTTTCCTAAACTGCATCTTCTTTATCTTTTCATACTTATTTTTCCTAAATTATATCATTTACCATAAAACAAATCTGAGTTCTTAGGGTTTTGGGTGATTAGTTTGGGTGATTCAAATTTGGGTTTTATTTGATATTGTTTGAATTTTTGCTGATTTCTAGCTTTATCTCATCATGTCTCTTAACTTTTCTCAATAGTTACTTGACATTAAATTTGTTAATAGCTATTTGATGATAACTTTGATAGCAACAATCAACTGAGTTCCTTTCCGAAACCTCATGTAGGTTTTGTTACAAAACTTCACATCTCTTGTGATGTGTATAGATGCTCGTCACATGTATTTTAAATACACGTGGTGTGCACTCATACACGTCACATGAGATGAAAAGTTTTATTACAAAATATTCGGGAGGTTTTTAAAAATTTTTCTACAATTAACTTTTGGGTTATCCAAAATAAGCATCTTTATTGGGCTATTTCTTGATTTTCTATTGACAGTTAAGTTATTCCAAAAAAACTGAACTTACCATATTTGTACTATTCTTATATTTTTAATGAATTTTATATATTCAATAACAAAAAAGACGTGTGTGAGATTCCACCAAATTATTTTTAATTTTTGTCATTAAATGTATGAGTATACTAGATTGATGGATATTGAATTTGGCAATATTGAATAACACTCATTTCTTGAAATAAAATATTATTTTCTTTGTGATAAATTGTCAAGTTTTTATAATTTTTTTTGGACCGTAGATAGCACAAACTGACATCCCTTAATTATAATTTTAGTTATAGCAAACATTCTCTAAGAGAAATTAAAAGCAATGAATCATGCAGTTGCAAATGATCTCGAATAGAAATGTAAGTTTAATATAAACTTATGCTGAGATTTCATATCTTTCTAAAATAGTTACATGGTGTAGTGACCCGCTCCACTTTGACATGATATTGTCCACTTTGGGCCTAGCCCGTACGGTTTTGCTCTTGGGCTTCTACCCCAAAAGGCTTCATGTCAGATGGAGTGGGTCTCTTGGCATATAAATTGGTCTCTCTTTCTCTACCCAAGCGATGTGGGATTGATGCTGTCACAATCACCCCACCTAAGGGGGCCCAACGTCCTCGTTGGCCACACTTCCGGTTGGGCTCGTCTCTAATACCATCTGTAGCGACCCGCTCCACTTTGACATGATATTGTCGCTTTGGGCCTAGCCCGCACGGTTTTGCTCTTGGGCTTCTACCCCAAAAGGCCTCATGTCAGATGGAGTGGGTCTATTGGCATATAAATTGGTCTCTCTTTCTCTACCCAAGCGATGTGAAATTGAGGCTGTCACACATGGTCTTTATTTTCCTGTACTTCACTGCACAAATGTTGGACTTTTTGTATCTCAAAAGTTTCTTTTTCATAATTATGTTGTGAGTTAAATAGTTGATTGATGTATATACAGAGATACATGCATCCATAAACACATACTTTGCATTTGAGTTGAGATTCCTTGCATATTTTTATTTCATAAGTGAGCAATTTTTTTTATACCCCATAGGGATAATTAATTTACGATTCTTGGTTTTCCCATTCCAAATGTGCAACAGAGAAGAAGTAATAGTGGGGAATATGAGTGATTACGTGACACAAAAATAGGGTTGAAGCATCTAATTAGGTTTAACAATGGCATTAATTTCATGGCAAAGGGAACATTTTTCTTCATTTTTCGTGTCATTAATGAAACTAAATATCCTGCAACAAATGAATCCATTGCAAGGAGATGAGTTATTTTTTAGGCTAGAGATGCTGATATTTGGGGGACATTAATTGAGGAATGCCGAGTCCTTGGAAATGCTGAACTTGCTGAAATGACCTCAGAACATTTACTGTACTTAGACCCACAAAATCCTAGCTACTATCTATTATTGTCAAATTTATAGGCTAATTCTAAAAATTAAGAGAATATTCTACAAATTCAGAATATATTATGAAAAACATAAAAGTGCAAAACACAACGAGTTTTAGTTGGATTGAACTAAATAACATCACTCATATGTTCGACTTTTTTATTGTTATTTTCTAAATTATTAATTTTTAATGTACATTTAATGAAGACTAACTACTTCAATTTATATTTGTTTTCGTTGAAATTTTTTATTGGTATTATTCCTTTGCAATGTATGAGTGAAAATTCTAATAGTAATAATAATAAGAACAACAACAAACAAAATAAGGTGGTGGGGTACGTTATCGCAATAAACAAATTTCATTTTTTATATTCTAGACTCTCTCCATCTTATTATAATAAGATCTTATCTCATGAGCTTGCTCTTAATTTCACAAAAATTAAGAAAATTTCAATTAATTAATATTGTTGAGAAAGTAAAGTTTAAGATTATTTTCTTAATATACGTTTTTATTATTTAAATAAAAATTTAAATTTATTTTCTAATATACCATTCATTTACTAATTACTTAACCTTGATAATACAAGTGTATTTCGATGAAATTGGGGGGTATGTGATAATTCAAACTAGATTCTTACTCATACGTTGTACAGAAAGTTCACAATTCAGATAATAAAAAAGTCTAAAATATAACAATTTGTTAGGATATTAACAGTAATATATAATATATAAGTAGTTAGTTTATAAATTAATTTCTTATGTTTCAGCGTTAATTTGGCTATTATATCATAATTGAACTAATATTTTTTTTTCAGTCCTTTAATAGTAGAAAACAGTTTTTTTCTTACCAAATCAATAGTAGTCATTACTATAATAGATAGTACATTAATCACCTTTGTATGGAATTGAGTCGAATGTTAAACAAATAAGATGTCAAGAAAAATGAAATTTTGTAATAATCATGATTATGATACAGATAAAAATAATTTTAAGAACAACACACAACACAATCGAATAAACTAATTCAAACTGCGAAATCGTTTAAAGTGGGATAGAAATCAGATAATATTAAGAATTTTCAAGGGGAAAGTGAATCGGATTAGGATTCTATGCTTATAAAAACTGAGCTTTGATGAGAGAAAAAGAGACTGCGTAGTAATCCATAGGAACCGATAGGATCCGATAAGTACAAAAGCCAACATCAACGAAAAAGAATAAAAATCAAATATTACCGCATTGTTCACAACCGAAATAATAAAAAATGACCAAAATATCCTTACCAATTGTAAAGAAGGGGGAATTGCTGTCAAACTTTATTGCGGCACCTTTCATTTAATTAATATATAAATTAGTCAAGTGCTCAAATTATTGATAAAAACATTAGTTGAATCATATTGTAATTTCTCTTGCACCTACACACACACATATATGTGTGTGTGTGTGTATAATTAGTTTTTGAATTTACAATTATACCCCCTTCAATAATTTCTATATTCACAGCTAATTTCTATATTTAATTTAATACTCACTCCGTCCCTTGAAAATAGGCTCAGTTTCTATTTTTATTTATCTCAAATTATAGCCCATTTATATAAACGAGGATGAAGTTAATAATTTCCTTTCCAAATATGCCCTAAGTCTAACTACTAATAAATTTGTAATGCATTAATTGAATTAGTCTTGAATTAATGACTATGTTGACTAAATACAAGAGTGATTCAATATTGAATAAGGACATATTAAGGAAATAATTGTAAATTTTGTATTTTCAACCACATTAATTCATATTTCTTAATCTACGCGAAAAATTGATATAAGCCTATTTTTATGGGACGGGATGAGTATTTCTTTTTATCTGCATTTACAATTATACCCCTTTAATAATAATCATGAAAATATAAAAATAGTTTTTGAAATATGTCAAGTAAGGATATTTTTGTTTGCAAAATAAATAAATAAATAAGGATATGTAAAGAAATTAGTTTCTAAAATTTTCTTTTCCAAGACGTTTCTTAACCCTTGTGCAAAATACGAAGTGAAGAAGATAAATGAGACGGAAGGAGTATATTGCAATGTACGTCAAGGAATAAAGGAGGGGGGTGGAATTCCCTTGGGGTAGTTAACTTTTCACCAATTAACTAAGCCAATGTTTCAGTACTGCTGACAAAAATGGTTAAAAAAGAAATGGATAGGCATAAAGTGTGACATTTTAATGAATGTCGCTTTCATTTGTCCCCACTCTATCCATAGGATCATTTACACGTGCTGTCGCCTGAGAACCCAAAAAATATTCCCGCATCGACACACGTACTGAATGACAGAGATTGGAGTAAGTACGAAACGTTTTGGTTCAATTCTCACGACCTTGGCGGTAATACATACAGGGTAGAAGTAGACTGTTTCTAGCAGTTGAGCAGCAGCACAATGACAATCACAGTTCACAAAAATATCCTGAACGTAAGCAAGCATACGAGCAACTTCTACTGCATTAAAGTATTCAATATCTACTTGTACAAGAACTGTTGCCAGTTAGAAATACATATCTACAGTTGAAAACATAATCATTGCCGACTGTCTAACAATGTATGTCCGGAGGATCCCTTCTCTTTCAAAGGGATACACTTGGGTATAAGCAATGTCAAAGGCTTGGGTAACTTATGCACCAACAAGCGCATGCCCTTCCTTGCCCTGCTCGAAACAACCTTCACAATTCCATCAATTTCCTCCTCATATTGCTCGTACACAAAGAACAAAGTGAAAGCAAGGACCAATCCTGCAATTATTACAACCCCAAATGCTGATTAAAAATGAGTATCGGAGCACAATTCGGAAATATGATTCCTATAGCAGTAATAAACCATACCTACACCAATAGCCACGACTACCACGCAGTGTGAAGCAATCAGCTTACACAAGTACAGCAAAGCTGATACCTGTATCAGTTTGAGACATTAGATATCATGCTGATCCAAATAAACAACTCCACAAGAAACAAGTTACATGAAAAATCTCCCTTGAATCAAACCTCCAAGAACAGTTGCAATAACTAATATCATGAAGAGAACATCTTAAGGAGTTAAAGAGGTTCACATTGCAAAGTTGGAAAAATTCCAAAAGAGAGGATACTAATCACAAAATTTCCTCTATAAAAATATCTTAAGAATTAAGCTCCTATACTTGGATAGGAATTTCATTTGGAGTGCCTGCTTCTCGTCTTAATCCTCTTGGTAATATCACTTACTTTCAAGACTTAGATCCTTCAGTAAAGTTATAATTTTATCTGCAAAATATGAATTGTCGCCATATCTCTCAATGCTTTTGGGATCTCATCATTATAAATTAACTATATTTCATTTTCATCAAACATTGTTAATCTCTCCTTCTCATTCCCCCGGCTAAAATATCTCAACAACGTTTTTTTTTCCTTTATTAATTTTTTTTTCGCCTTTTAAATCTATGCCTATAAAACTTCCCTTATGCTTGTTCTTGAAACTTCTTAGTCGCTTTCCTTCAGCTAACTTGTCAAAAACCTCTGCCGTTTCATTGTCTGTAATAGCATTCTTGAACTGTAAAAACTAAATAGTACAGAAACAAGATAATTACCAATGTTTCCCAGAGTTCATTGTTTTCTTAGTATAGTTCAGATAACTTTGGCCTAGACCTTTTGAAGCTCAAAATAGCATTTCATTTTGTTGCATTAATTATAAGGCTTGAGGATGTATACACTGATAAATATAGAAATTTTACATGAACGTTTGAAATAAACTCCAATTAAAGAACCAAGTTTCGGTAATCATGATTTCGCCCTAGTTAACTATTCTAATGCATTTCGTACATGGTAATGAAAAGCTGCAGTTCCTTTGAGGAGGCCTCCAAAAGACATGGCTAAATAACAGAAAACAAATGCATGATTAGATCATGATGAAACTAGATTTGCAGCGAAGATACTTTATCACATTCAGACTTATTTCTATGCTAGAATATAACACAATCCACCTGAAGCTTTTTCAATTGGGAGGTGGGGAAGAATGAAGGTAAAATGAAAATTTGTGCGAGCATTAGTTGACAAACTAGAAACCAAGCAACTTCAATCGAAGAACTACGAACGAGTTTCATTTCATTCATACCTTCAAGAAAGTGTACCAATCAGTTCCTTGAGACAATAACCTTGTCAGATGACTCAGTGAATTCCACAAAGACGCCGCCGATAAGAGAAACTCTCTCATGTCGACTTCTGAAATTTCAAACCAAGATGATGATACTGTAGGAATTGCAAATCCATATCTGTTCAAAAGAGATCATGGTAAATAAACCAAAATAATTCACTGAAGCTGTGTGCAATCAGCAAAAAAGATTTGGTGGTACACATGAAAAGGCAATAAAATTATATCCATAGAAGGAGTTGACAACATTATCAACTAAATAATAATATCATCAGCATACTTACAGATTTGGTGGTAGCATGCAATATCCAGAAAGAACAGAGATTATCAGAAGAAGCAGCTTCGCGGTGGATGAGACAACAGTTCTCCCAGTAAGGAAAAACCAGTAATACAGCAGAACCAGTAAAAGAAAACAAGTAAACGTTTTTTTCTCGTCTCTCCACAGCAAAATGTCTGCAACTACAGTAAGAGAATATAATGTCAGACTCCGTCAAAAATCAAAATGTGTAAAGCAATCACTCTTTTCTTGAATTTCAGTGACCTTAGTGGAGTAAAGGATGAAGGCGTGTGGAATTTAGACAAGTTACTATACATGTGTAGCTAAGAAACATTCCTCTTGTGAGATCGGTGATATGCATATGCATTCTGAAGCATACAGGCCAGTATATCAAAGTCAGAAACTTAAATTTTGTCTAAACAGGCATCAAGGACAACAGTAATCATCAGCAGCTTACTAACTGAATTCACATGAGATGAACAAGTTCACCAGAATCTCTTCCAGCAACATAATACATGGTACGCTAAGCCCTGGTTAGGTTTCTGCTTCTATGTTAAATTAAAAATAAAATGAGTTATCTTTAAGTGTTTATGGAAGGTGCTTGTAGCTAGGCGATCTATTGATTCAGCTGAATGCTATTGTTCACATGTATAACAATAACAAAGATATTTTACAAATTTAAGATATTTATGTCCAGAAAGGGCTCAACTTCTCCAAGCAACCAAATGCTTCAAAAATATTTCCATTGTGCAATTAAAAACCTTCAGTCACAAAGATCGAGCTAAACAAAAAAGAACTAAAACCACTAACCTTTCCCACTACCTAGGAGCTGCTCCACTTTTGATTGTTCATCGGAACTATAGTATTTTGAAAAAGGTGATTCTCTGGCAAGGTGAGAGAATGATTCAACAGTTAGTGCTACTCCTTCCTGTCAAAATCCATTTCTAAGTTATGACTACAAGAAAAATAATATGATTATCTCAGGATGTAAAGGAAAATTGAGTATGACTCTGCATCAGTCCGGGATAATTTATAAAAAAGGGGGGGGGGGATTGTGCTTAACTCCATATTACTCTTCCATCCATCACAAAGATTCAAAATTTAACTAAATCATTTTCTTCATTTAGCCAGAGAACTTAGAATGTTAGTACGAGTTGTTAGCTTTAATCTATGTTCTAAAACCAGAACAAGTACCTAAGTTTTACACAAATCAAGCTTCAACATGATTCAAGAATCAAGGTCATAATCAATCGATGAGGAACTCTTTTTCAGCTGTAATTTTTAACCAAAACTGTGCAAATGATAAGCATAATCAGTGGAAAGTATAATATCATGAACTATTTTGGACCACAAAATGATCCTTCAGGAGAACCTTTTTACTTGGCTTTTCCATTTCTCTGAACGGATTAGGAAGATCCACAAACGAAAACATGGAGGACTAAGTACTTACTTCTAAGGAAACAACTGGAGCATATCCAATATGTTTCTGAGCAGCAGAACAGCTAAACGTTCTTGTTCGTGTAGCCAGATTAGCAACATAATGAATTGACTCAGAGTAGTTGAGCTTTCCACGGTTCAATTTTAAACATATCATCTTCATAAGCAAAAGAATGTACTGAACCACCCAAGCAGGAACATGGACAATAGGTCTGCATTCAGATATGACGAGGATTCATCTCAGCAAACAGTATACAATTTCTACCTTAAGCAAGCGGTCTGCAAGGAAATGCTGATAACAAATCATCTAATAGGTGCATCGATAAGGATAACAAAAGCAAAAAATGAATAAAAGTATGACTGTAGAAGGTTGTAGAAATAATGGCAGCCATAGCAACCAACCTCCGATAAAGACTCCAAAATAAAATTTAGTCTTCCCAAAATTAACAGTTTGAATAAATTTAAGCAAACAAGATCTCATTATGCAATGTCTATCTCAAGTGTTGAATTAGAAGAAAAGAAAAAGAAACAAAGAAATCACAAATCACTTGCACATTGCAAATTTGGGAAGTCCTCTAGCTTTAGATAATTTCACCTCTAAAATTTTGGAATGCCGAAAGCAACAAATAAAATAGTAGCACAAAATTGTGAGACGTAATACGGCATTCAACCCTACCCCCACCCCCACCCCAAAAACCCGAAACCCCAAAGTTACAGTGTATTATAACTTGCCAAATTAAATTTTAATCAATTCTAGCCACAGAATTTCATGAGATCCACAACTGCTTCAACTACGACTCACTTATTATCCACAAACTCCATGGTACCATAAAAACTTCACCACTCCTTTTGTCAAACTATAATTTCATCAACTTCTAATGGAAAACAGACAATACAATATTTATGACTTGGTCTATTTTGCTTAAGAGGAATAATAATAGCAACCCTGGAAACCAGCATCAGTTCTCACACTGATTGCTCGTTATACTTGCATACCAAAGCAACAGGTTCATTTGGTGGTGGATCCTCAACATATTGCAGTGTTACAGAGAAAAGTGCTTGTTCAGTTTCGTCTGATTTCTTTATGTTAAGGTTTCCTGTCAATGCACAATTGTAAATCTTTTTCACCAAAAATGCAACCAAGTACACATAGTAGCACCTTGAAAGCTGCATTGAAGAATAGCAACAGATTCAGAAATCACTATTTTCAATTTTTCATACAGCCATAGGAGACTGACTCTAACCAAATCAGCCTGTAAATAACATCTGCTCTGGCAGGTAACAGCCAAAGCAATTCATTAATTTATATAATCATCTGAAACTCTTTTACATTCCAGGGCAACAATCATTCATCAGAAAGTTCTGCATTTACCACAGATTCCAGAAACTGAAGTTTGAGCCTTCGGGTGCACCATTGATTACCATAAAAACCAACACTCCTTAGCAAGAATTGATAGTTTAGAGTTGAAAATACTGTAAAATCAAGCAACCATACAAGGTAAAATACCTCTGATAACCCAAGCCATCCAACACAAGAGAGACAAAGTCCCAGAACTTCATCGGCTCCAGATTAGTTACAAAAAAGGCCTGCAGAAAATTCCAATTACATACATACCCTTTCAAATTCTCGGAAACGCATAGATGCCAAAGCAGAAACAAGCAAACTAATTCATGAAAGTACCTTCCCCGACGCAAAAACCATTTGAGAATCTAGAGATTCTTCAGCACAGATAAGAGCATGGGCAACATTGTCGACATAGGTAAAGTCAGATCGATTTGCACCACTTCCTATAATAAACTGAAATGAGAAAGCCTATTACTTATTTCAAGCAATGTGTGCATAGTTCGCTAGAGAGCAATACAATAACAAGCAGACGCCCCCCCCCAAACCCCCCCCCCCAAAAAAAAAAGGTAAAGGCAATAAAGTACACGTAATACATCCAAAAATAAGTTGGCCAGCAGTTTTGTAACATTTGTGCCCCACAGGTTTGAAGCTGCAAAATTAACAATGTAGAAGGATACCAGATAACAATCTATAAACCAAAGCCAATATACAGAACACAAAATTCACAAAGCAAATAATATTTCCAAGACTACAGCAGCAAAAATATTAAGACCTGAAATATGTCACGCACATAAAAATAGCTTTCAGACCTTCGCCCATCCAGAGTTTGCCACATCCACCAGCAACGGAATAAGCTTTTCATCTCCAGGTCCAAACACATTGCAAGGACGAAGTACACATGTTAAAAGGCCATCAATATCATTTGCGGACAAAATCAGCGCCTCCGCTTGAGCCTTAAGCTCGGCAACCATGTTTTGAAACTATACGAAGCATGCAGAGAGAGACAGGGAAGAGTAGGAAATGAAAAGAGGTGAGATGAGAGAAAAATATAATTATTGATTATATAATGGCAAAACCCAAGTCAGAGAAATACTTTGTCAGAGTATGGCAAGGACTCATCTCCATTACGTATATCACCTGTACTGTCAATAACTACATCGGCAGAACTGTTGTATATTAGCCGTTTCACTTTACATTCTCGACAAGCATTGACAACTTTTTTTGCACCTAAACATTGAGTCAACAGAGGCATTAAAACAGATAAAAGTGCAAAATAGCACCTTACTCTGACAGAACACTTCCATGGAATGAAGAGAAATTACCTCGAACAATAATACCATAGCAACTATGGAAATCGGAAGGGAGTAAACCCGAAGAATTAGTAAAGAATACAACAGCTACACCTTCAACAGCTGCATCAAGAATGGTGTGTTAGTAGAATTTTTCTTATTGTGGTCTAAACGAATTATCAGCTGACAAGTAAAATCTAATAGAGAAGAAGGACAACTAAAAAACAATAATCATATCGAAGTGCTATGCAACAATCGAGGCCAATTAATTCAAAGGTTGTATGCTCCTAGTGATTTTGTAGTCAATTACTTTATCCATCTTCAGTTGAAGCCAATGCTCCTTAATTGCATTGGATTAATATTTTATTAGTTAAATATTTTGGTAGTGTCAATCAAATGAATAAGTTACTTACAACATGCTTTCCTTTCGTCAACCTACTCATGTTATGCATTAAATCTTCAGCAAATTTTATGAACAATGCAATCCCTACTAAATAGGAACTGGGTTCTCCATCTAAGTTTTTATCAACCAAAAACTTCTAAAAATAGATCGATACACAGGCTAATCTTGATGACAGGCTTTAGCATTAGGAAGATCCTCTAATGGAACTGCAACTAGATCTGTTACACAAGTGCTACACTATGCACATACTTAACAATGTCCCTATATAAAAAACAAAAGTTGATATAAAGAGTGGTGGGCAAGTGAATAGTACTTGTCCTATGAAATGTGTGGTTAAAAGTATTCTTAAAAAAATTAACTTACCAATTTGCGCATTGTAATTTTGCCAAACAAACTATAAGCCTTTCGAATAATTTGAAACTAGAAAGATGAATCCTTCTTATCTATAATGTGATTTAAATATATTCAAATATCCAATATCATTAGCAACCACAAGCAGGGAGGTCGATTCTAGATATTTCTATGATATGCAATGTAATACATTTAATCAATAAAAACTGTTAGCAAGTTTAATCAATCTCTCCACCAGAAAAAAATTACTTCCATATCACATCTTCATCGCATCAAAGCAGTTATTTCAGACCTTTGAATTTACACCTCTATTCATACACAATAAACAGATCCATAGTTACATAGCATGATTAATGGCCTTCACTCATCTATAATTTGTAAACTTTGATTATCATCCATTCTTCAAGCAGCTTTTGCTCGGTCAAATGTAACAGAATGCTTTTGTCGACAATAAAATACTGGCATCAACCTTGGATCTAGATAAAATTGTTTCTTCTCCAGTTCTCATACTTCAATCTAAGATCCAGCCTATGTATTAGTTTTGTCAGAAGAGCCAAATGTTAGATCGTGTCTAAGGAAATATAATCAGGCAACTATTAGAGCTTCAAGAACGAGACAGCATGCTGGGTTATAACCATTAACAATATTCTTATCATAGGGAAAGGGCCCCAGAGTCCCTAAAGAATCCACCTCAAGTGAGACGTGCACAAACAAATGCTTACTGAGAAGCATGACAGCAACATAAACAAAAAAATTCATATTCCATTATTCGTTATCTAACTGATTACATTGAAGAAAATACGCATTTATCTTAATACCTTTGATGATTTGATGGTCATTAAGAACATCGACGTGGAAATAAGAAGCGCGACCAGATGAAAGCGCTTCAGACAGAAGTGACTCAGAGGGAAGAAGTCGAGGTGACGGAATCGAATCGGCGACTCGCACGGTCCAATTACCGAGTTTCAGCAGCCTCTCGACCAGCGATTGCCCGATGAATGCCCGGCCTCCGAAAACAAGGCAGGTTTTAAGCTGCAGATCGTCCTGATTACCGCTATTTTCCTTCACCATGTTGATGTTTCACAGCTTTTCTCCTGTATCTTTTATGGGGGTTTTACAGAAATGAAGGAAAGGGGGAGAGAAAACGGTGGGTTACGAGGGAAGGTGGCGTGGTAAAGGAGAGGTTTTCACCTTTTAGGTGAATTCGTTGAGTGGTGTAGAGGCAACAAATGTCAGCTATGGGAGCCATTATATTTTTTTTGGGGGTAAAGTTTACGTTAAAGAGATGTTCCCTCCGCCTACCGGTTTTGGGCCATTGTTTTCAGTCCCGATATAAGATTATGCTTTTTTTTTGTTTTTTTTTTTTTTTAATTTCATATATAAGCAAATGTCAGTCAAACTACAAAAGGGAAACACATAGGGGAAAAGCATCGTATGGTCAAAGTCCAAATGAAAAGAGAACATAATATCATAAACCAGCCCGACACACGCCATAATAATCAAATGATACAAAGATCCAGAACACAAAAACAAAGAAATGAGAAAACACCACATGCCCTGCAGAAAAACCATGTCAAGAAACTCTTTACAAGATACGCTCAATTCCCAATCATGAGACACCTTATTTTTTAAGGGTCTTACATACCATGAATGAAATTTTTTAAGGAAAAATTTACTCATACTCAATGCTAGATGTGGGTGCGTGTGTATATAAATTTTTTTCCTTCTATTTTATACGGTAATAATTTTACTAATATATTGGATCCTCCCTTTGAAATTATATACTACCCTCTCCATCTCACAAAGATAATTTTTTAATCTTTTTTTGTCCGTCTCAAAATATAAACTTTCTTTTTAAAAATATTAAGTTGAAATATTCAGTTTTTCTTTAAAAAAAGAGCTAAGTTTCAACAGTTTTGATGTTACAATTTTATTCCTCAATAGAAACATGAAACCATTCTCTTAACAACAACAATAGTCCTTTGAAATGTTTATTTCTGGTTAATGTTTTGCAATCCAAAATTGCCTGCCTTTCATCTTCGGCCAGGCAAACAAATAGACGCATTTTCAAATAATGAAATGATATGAGAAATAATCACTGCTCGAGAAGAGAAAATGATTTACACAATTCAGATCATAAAGTTTTCAGTATAAATAATGTACGAAAACAGATAAAAGTAAACAAACTAATAATTAATTAAAAAGAAAAAGGGATGCCAGAAGACATTACACCGAGACAAATGCGAAGAACTTTTTTCAATTATTATTACATTTCTCTACAAAGCTAAACGTAAAAGGACAAAACCCCAAATGACATTCCGCGAGTGTCATATTCTCACGGCAGCACTTCATTTGACAATCTTTTTTATTACACAAAATGGATGGTGGCCTGCCTTACCTATAAACAAGCGTTAAGCAGCAGCTATCATGTGTCCCCAATGTCCTCTCTGCTCAGATAGATCGCACACAGCAATTCTACTATAATCCACGACACTTGAAAAATATTACATTCCTGACCTCAACTTAAAAGTTATCCTTGGCTGTGCGGATGATGCCCAAGGCTTCACCATCATCTGCTGACTCTGGAATGTTCAATGACTTCCGGATCACTTTACTTGATGTTCGAAGGAATGGATTGCAAAACTTCTCTTTTCTTAGTGTAGTAGGGATCTACCTCAAATTAAAGACAGATCAGCATTGTTAATAAGAAACAATTAGAGAACATAATAACTAAGCAAAACAAATAAAACGATACTATAAGAAAAACGATCAAATATAATAAAATGTTAATTAGAAAAAAGTGGTAGAAAAAAGTGGGACAACAAAAGGGGGTGGGTGGTGTTGACGGTGAGGCCTTCAGCGGTAGATATTAGCACTCTCCATTTCTTTTTCAGTAACTGTTTGAAATTTCCCTACTAACCATTGGTAACTCAAAAACAACTATTGTCATCTAGTTAACTGTTCCAGACATGAAGTTATTTCATATGGGAATGCAAGTTCAACTACCCCAGAATATCTATATATTGAATGACTTGCGACTACCCCAGAATATCGGAGCATTCAGCAGTAAGAACCTTCTATATCGTTTGACTTGCAAATAAATATAAGTTAAGAAGGTACCGTAGGCAACCCCTTGCTACGGAGATGGGCTACATGGGCAGCATAAGACTGCAACTCTTCGTTCTCAGGTTCTATTGATAGGGCAAACTTTGAATTGCTCTGTCAAACATGAGTCAGTGCAAGGCTTTTGGATTTAATGTTAAGATATATGGGGTGGGTGTGTGCACGCAGCGTGCACACACACACACACAGAGCAAAGATTAATTATTTGTACTTACCAGCGTATATTCGTGACCGCAATATATATTTGTATCATCTGGCAGAGACGTTATCTTCGTCAGGGAAGAAAGCATCTGGTACAAACACAACACATTGTGTGATCATGACAATCTACGAGTCAAAGTATTTCTGAGAGGCTCATTTGAGAAAGGTAGGGGATAGTTCTTGTAAATATTTTCATTGCACAGACCTTCATTAAGTCCCAATGTTATGGGTCCTTATTGACACTAACTAATTTCAACTCCATCAATAGCAAAACAATCATACACAGATCTTATATCTTAGAACATTAAACAAGCCATTTGTCAAATCTTAAAAACTGTTCAAAGGCGTCCCGGACGACCTAAATTCCTAATACAAGTCAAATCAATTCAAAAAATTGTGTCAACACATAGGTTTTCTAAATGAACCAAGAAACACCTGAACACACAAATTAGACATGCTCATTCAAAACAACAGCACATAACAGAAGCTCATGAGACAACAGAGAAATGGAATGATGATTTGATGACACGCAGACTTGCAGTTCATAAAGAATAATCTCTGCTTGCAGTTCTACTTCAGTAGAAAGAATTATAAGCTTGAACTAAATTTTTTGCCCTAAGAGTCGCATAATAATTATCTCTGATTTACCATAATAGCTTGCTAAAACGAGGATAGATAGAACTGAGCTGTGACTTAGCAATTGTGGGACCCAGGAAATGTGGCATAAAAAGTAGGGTAAATTTCACAAAAGGTCCCCAACATTTACAAAAAGTAACAATTTCGTCTCTATCCTTTTTTTCAAGGCTGTGGGTCCCAACCTTTCAAATGCTAAAAAAGCTCCCTATGGACAATTTCCATCCATTTTCACCTTTACATGCTTATAAAATGACCATTTTACCCTCATTACATGAAATAAAAGAAATAAATACAAAGGGATTTTAGAAAAAAATCCAAAAGAATTAAAATAAAAGAACGAAAGAATATATAGTCTTCTCCAATTAGTTACTTCCACCAAACACCACCACCACCACCATTTACCTTGGCAAAATAGGGGACGAGACCCTCCACTTTGAGTTGGAACTAACAACAACAAAAAAGGAGATTTTCCTCCCCCTTCTTAGCTATTTGTAGATTCGAAATTTGGGGGATGGGGGTTGCAACAGCAAAAAGGAAGAAATGAAGAACTCCCACCCCCTCATTTTCTTTTTACCAGTAACTCATTATTTCAAATTTTCCTACAATATAAATTGATACATTTTTACCACTTACAATTTTGTAACTCCAATATCAATTACATCCCCATTATCCGTACTTTTTTAGGTTTGATTTGAGAAAGTTCGCTGTCAGAAGTGACTATGGCAGTGATGGTGGCGTTAGGTAAATGAATGCGGAAGATTATATATTGATCAATGTGTATGAATAGGGTGTGTGAGGTAGGTAGATTGGGAGATGATGTACGGATGAATAGATATAGCTGTGTGAAAGAGAAGGGTAGAGAAAACAAAACAAAATAAATTTTTTAAATTTTTGTGTACCTATTTTTTTCTTCAAAAAGAGTAAACTTGTATTTTAAGAAAAAATGAAAAGTTAATCAAGAGGGACCTTTTGTGCATATTTTTGAAAGGTTGGGGACCCACAGGCTTGAAGAAAACGGAAGGTTGGGGCTTTTCGTGAAATTTACCCTAAAAGTATGCTTAATTATGTCTATTTTATAAACGAGTACCAAAGTCCACAGCCGCATGACTGTGTGCAAAATTGGTGATTACTCTTGGAAACGGCTTGTTAAAAAATTACAAACCTGAAACATCAAAATGAATTACATCCCAAATAATCCTATACTCGTCCAGTAAGTCCTCAAAGTCACTTACAAAGTAACAAAACTAGGAATGCTACACAAAAATTGGAGTACTAATAATGCTATTGTAAAACTAGTTGAGGGCGCTGATGTTTATGAAAGTCAAGGCAAACAATCAAGCTACAACATGAACTTGAAGAGGTAAATAACAAATTTCAAAGACTACAAAAGAATAAAATTATATAATCACTATTTTAAAAGAAATCATATCATACCTGCTGTGGAGTTCCTTCAAAAAGCTTGCCACAAGATAAACTGAATAAAGTATCTCCTGTAAAAATTGATTTTGATCCAGGGAAATGGAAACTAATATGGCCTGTTCTCATGAAGGACCACATTCAAATTGCAGTCAGTATTACGGAATCAAACTGAAAAAAGATATCAGATCAAAACTGCTTTCCTTTTTTCTTCTTTTTTTTTTTTAATTTAAAAAGAGGTGTGGGGTATACATTGAATTATTTCCTTGTAAACAAAATAGTACTCATTCTTCAAATAAACAGACTCTAAACTATTCAATATGAATTTGACTCCCAAATATAGCAGGTTGATCTTAATATATGACAATGTCTATTCAACTTATTCATGTTAAGTTGTCACTAAAATCTCCGAGATTACACATTAATCAGCCTCCCTTTCACTTCATTGGTTTCTTGTGCACGTGTATCTGTCCGTGGTTCAGTAATAGTTTTAACCTATCATCAGCCTTCTAATAAAAATTTCATTACCAAAGTTTGTTACTTTAGCAAAGCCTACACAGACCTCAGCATCCTAAACAGATGCCACCCAATCATCTTCAAACACAGACCTATATTCACCACTCTCAAGATCAAATAGACAAATGTGTGCCTGCACCAAGTAATATGCAATGCAGATAGATTTAGAAATTGGAATCCTACAGATGGAAGCGATTAGGAGAAAGATCAAATAACAGAAGCTCGCTCCTACTCTTATTGTTCAGGACATCTGTTGATTTCTGCAGGCTGTTGGCATTACCATACACAAGCAAACAGGTGACCACGGAAGACGCGTGCGACACATGTGCAAACTGTGTCGTGGAGAGGCTCATAAGTATGTTGATAGCATGTTGATTTCTGAAGGCTGTTGGTGTTACTATAGAGTATAGATGAGCAAACATGTGAACGTGGGAGGAGTGTGCAACATATGTGCACACTATGTCATGAGGAGGCTTACAAGTATGTTGATAGCATGTGGAGTTCTTACTTGAAATTCCTGGAGTTCCTGGATTTCTAGGGTAAAAACGGATTAAAGGAAAAATGTCCATTGTCCAACAATCCAATTCAAGAGGCCAAAGATCTCTCCTGTGCATTTGACATTTAATATCCACAAATAGGAAAATTATCCTAGACAAACACAGACACCAACAATGACGCAACATGATATAGAGATAAAATTAAATAATTTATGCGCTAAAATAAACCTGTCAAAGAAATAAGTAACTATCAAGCAAAGCCAAAGCAATGTGCATCAAGGGCAAATAATTGAACATACCTCTTGTATGACCAGGAGTTGTCATCACAAGCACCTCATGGCTTGCAAACATCCATTTGTCCCCATCATTCAAAGAGATCGCTATTCCAGGTATTCTCTCCTTGTCCACCCCCGATCCAATCACCTACATGGACATATACAGAAGGCTTAAACCTCCAATCCCTCATAGGGTGTGTATGAAATAGATTTTTATAGAATATAATTCTTGCCTCAATTCATTTTCAACCACACATTCTTCAAAAGATCATTTTTCACATTTCCCCATACTACTTTTTAACCGCACACTCTCCCCAAAAAAAATAAATAACTTTTCACAAAATCAATTCTCAAAGAATCTTTTTCATATAATTATGTAGACGCATGTTCTCATCTTTGATATCAAAGACATATATGATGAATCTTGATACTGGTGCAAGGCAAACAACAGCCCTACACTTTTTACAGCCAGCAGTAGAGTACAAGATAACAAATATGAGCTAGTAATAGAAATAAAGAAAACGTGAAAGTTAGGAAGTATTGCTGAGGATCACAGAGAAAGTAAAGCACGCACAGTATAAAGACCATGAAATACACCTCAGAAGCACCACGCCAAAAGAGGTTTCTAAGGAGCATTTTAACAATGTGCCAATATCCATGCATGCGCATTCATGTAGGAATAGTATCAAATCAGATTTTTTCTTATTCTAATCTATACTCTCTCCGCGTCAGAACCCAGCTGAATCATAGCCCAAAGGGTCCGTATTCAAGATTGAAGCGTTCCACTTACCAGATCCAAGTGACACCCAACTTCACAATGTATCCAAACTCTTGAAGCATCTTAACACAAAGACAAAACTCCAATGTAGAGATATTCTTGGATGTACCAAATTAGATTTAACTAATTCAGAATTAAAAGAGGTGTGGAATTAATGTCCCTGAAGAGAAAGGTGGTGGAAACCATTTCATATCTTAATATATTAAAGGCCCCAACCAACATTCACAAATATATATTCCCTGCACATTGGCTGAGGTTCATGTAGCAGGCCCGCCTGTTTCTCTTCCTCACTCTCAAAGTGGGTTAGTGGGAGAAGGACAATCAGTCTTTTATTAATCAAGAAGGAAATAAATTTCAAAGTAACTGTTACACCATATTTAAAATGTCCCTAGTACCTGTCACTATCAAACTCAGAAAATTATTCAGGGAGCATTTAACAAATATTACAGCATCGTAATTCTCCCATGTGTCAACCTCGTGTACCATAAATCATCATACGGAAACTAGAAACCACAACTGCTAGTTAACTCCTGTAGATGCATTCATTACCCAGTCAATGGAAATGCCTGTCTCATGAAATCCAAGGCCCTCTCTCGGAAGCCTTATCATGGTTGAAAAATGAGTAATATCATTATCAACATGGTGGAACAAAAATACCATGTTCTCACATGCAGATGAACATATAATCCTGTATATTCCAATTGGAAATCTCCAATCAGCAAAGAATAGAAGATCAGACAACTTAATCCCGATAGCTTAATTAGCAAAGGAAAAAAGAAGTGGGTTGTGGAATTCATTAAACATTCTGATAGAACCAGATAAGCAGTAGAACGCAGTCATAAATTAGCAATCTTATAAGATTGAAAATTCTTTTCTTAAAATTATTCTTGCACAGTAATAAAAATGTCCACGGTACAGAATCATAGGTTTCGGGTTCCTACTAATGCAGGCACACATGGGTACGTCTGCATATCAGCATAGGCAGAAGTAAGATGTACCAGAAGGCAAAATTTCCGTACCTTTGCGCCATACCTTTCTTTTAACTCCATGTTTCCACCAGTGTGATCAAAATGGTGATGAGTATTTAGAATGTAAGTCAAATTCCAATTTTTCCTATTCAATGCGTCAATAACAGGTACTGCTTCAGAAGGATCAACCACTCCAACAGTTCCAGTATCCATGTCATGTAACAGATATGCATAGTTATCCTTAAGACATGGCACCTAAAAAAAAGAGGCATAACCAGATAACTCCATGAAAGCTAATGTAGTAACTTGAGGCATATTATAACGCAAATGAGCAAAGGCTGCAGCAGAAGTCGTAATCCTCTACTGCATATGTAGTCTAGGTGTTACCCAAAACATCACAGATCGGGTTCACTACCATATAATATAGGAGAGCTCATTATCTTAGTTGATTGATCTAGAGTATTTAACTTGTTTCAGTTCTCTAATTAGTCTTTCATCAAAACATACACTCACCAGCTCAATTTGTAATGTAGATGCCATATTGGTGATGCTGCAAAAATTGGATACTCCACCAATTGTTTGGCTAACTCCCCGCAGGGTCTTGAACGGCATTGATAAAAGCCTCACAAATCCATACACAAGAGTCTTTCTTAGACAAAGCTGTCTCATCCCTGGCCATACACACAGCTCCGACCCTTTCTGAAACAACAATACAATAAACATAAGTATGTGATTAAGAGCATCAATAACTGTTTTGCTGGAGAGAAGAAAGATACAGCATCAATCAGGTGGAATTCCTTCACAAATCACAACCAGAATCATAACAATTTATCTTAACAAGAGTTTAGACCACAAATCTTTCATGCAGGAACCAATAACCCACGGAATATAGGGCATCATTGTAAAACAATGAAATTATGCGGTCATTATTATTATTGACACAATTAAGAATCCATTTTACATATAACAATTAAGAATCCATTTTACATATAACAAAGCCAAACATCATATCATATGTGCTGTAAAAGCAAGACTATGAGACAGTATAGTCACAACTAAAGAAGAAACCCAAATATCAGACTGAAAATCAATCTTGCTAGTGATATCAGCAACCCATTTTGCTTAAACCACCAAATTGGAATGCTAACAGAATGCATCGACAAAATCACCTGAGCTTAAGTTAAATTAGAAAATGCCTTGAGTAAAGATTTTGCAAAACGGTATATGAGGGCACGACAGAGAAAATTAACTAGATCGAATTCTTAACAAAACAAAACTGATGTGTAGAATTAACAGAAGACCCTGGTCATATTCATCAATTAAAAAAAATAAAAAGAATAAAATAAAATAAAGTAAAAACCACATGCTATAGTAAACTACATCAAATGAAAGTTTACTCAACTACAAATCAAAAACCTATTTCTCTAGTTACGCCAACAAACAGAACATACCCAAAGAAAATCACATGAGCATCAAGTAGATAAGGAAAAGCAGAGTGTAAAGATCTTCAAAATGGGTCCCTTGAGATGAACTCCCCAGAAAAGAGAAATACACAGTTTCTTAACATGTGTCAATTAAACACGCTGATCAAATACATCAATTTCAATGTTAGGAAATGCTACACAAATTAGTAATTACATGCGCATATGAACATAAGAAACTCGTCAGAAATTTTGATCTTAAGAGAGAGAGGTGGGGGGCACTAACCATTGAACGAGGGAAGGATGCCATGGCAGAGGGCACGGCTCTACTCAAAATCATCTACAGAATTTCAATAGCATTCACTTTTCCTTCTTTTCGGACTCTTGAGAGTACGCGGATTCTACACGTTTTCTAAGACTGTTATACCCTTTTTTCTTTTGCCTCTCCCCCCCCCCTCCCCCATTTTTTCCTCCTTACAATAATTACTCATTTTTTCTAGTGCTCTTCCGATCTTTTAAAAACAAAGTTTTGTTAAAGGATTTCTCACTCGTGTGTGGTGTACATAGATATGTGTTATATGAGTTTAAAATATATATAACATAAATTTAAAATACATGTGACGTGTATTTATACACGCCACATGAGTAAAAAGTTTTTTTATAATAGATTTTTTTTAGTATTATTACAAAGAGATTTTGGGTCATTTGCGCAAATAAACTATATCATTTAGTGTTATTGTGGAAATGTTTTTAATTTTTTTATTATTTTTAATATTTTTAAATATTTATTTAAATTAAAAAGTTAACGGGTATGAAGGTAATTTTATTGGAAATATTGACGGAATGCGTTAAAAAAGACCTATCGTGCTAATTTATGCAAGGTTAGAGACTCAAACGATTCTTAACTCAAAGGTTGAGGACAATTTATGAAAATAACCTTTTTATTTACCCATGAATTGTCATCATAGTATTGCCTCAACACTCCAACAAAAACCTTTCAGATTTTCTAGTTAAGTAAAATGTCTTTTGGAATCTCCAGTTGAAGTTTCAACTTCTTCATTCTTAGTGGTGTGTGAACTAATATGAATATCAATATGATACATCAATAAATAATAAGAAATTTCCTACATATCACCTCTCTTCAGAATCCTACAAAAAATATAGATCTTTGTCTTATCTTTTAATAAATGGTAAAAAGGTCATTTCATTAATAAAGTTGACAATTTTAAATGTTAATGTCCTTTTTGCAATGAATAGTGATATAAGATAATATTGAAAACGCCAAATTTGAAATCATATGGTCAATTTTCACACTAACACTGACACTAAGCTGAGAGATTTTAAGAGATGGGAATCAAACCTTGACAATAGGTGATGAGGTCCACTTTTTTCTTTTTCTTTTTCTTTTTTAAATACGAAGTCCACTTGAATGCTATTAAAATAAGATAGGTCTTGAAATTAATGAATATAGTTGCTTAGTTTAAAGAATAAATAAATATAATTTGATTTCAAGTTCCACGGAACATCAGTCTCGAAAAGAGTTATTACTTTTCATTATAGTGCGTTTTGATTACAAGTATGAAATTTAATTGAAAAAAATATTCATGTCAATTGAGTTATTAGCATTAGCGGAGTCAGATGCTATTAGAAGGGTGGGTCATATAATACAGATAGCTAAACTCCATATATATAATTTGTTGTGAAAATTAGTCAATACACATCTATTGACCCTTGTAATTAGAAAATTATTTATTTTAATTTTTAATTGACAAATTACAAATGTTGAGTCATTTTATTTAGAAGAATACAGTCAATATAACAAATTACAATTGAGAGTGTAATAAGTATTTTACAATTTATTTCCAATAACTACTCTCAAGACTAAAATAGTTACAATTAAGAGTATTTTTCCAATTTATTATAAATGTAACTACTTACATGTAAAAATCTCCATTTTTTTTAGCAAGCAAAAAAAAAAAGAAAATTCCCCATTTGGGCAAGGCCCACCATGGCCCCCTTACCTCCGACAGTAATTATTAGTAATTGAATTTTATATAAAATAAAATGTAACGTGTTTCGCTGAAATTAAAATTCAGGGAAAAAAAGTGTTAATTAACTATAAAACAAAAAACATACACTCTTTAAGAAAATATTGTTTTCAAAGAAAATTTGGTGATATGACCAAAATATGAAAAAAAATGTCAATCAAATATCACAAAAATAAGAATTTCTATGGAAGAAATCACTTTTCATGGAAAATCTATGGCAATTAAACAAACTTCTGATTTCAAGTTAAAACTATTAGCAACTGTCAAAGTAGAGGGACCTTTTGTCGTAATTTACACAGTGGTCACGATCTTATCCCAATGTTGTTTATGAAATAATAATAATATGGCAAATAGTGGCTAGAGAACCTAAAAAGTATAAAATGTTAATTCACATGGACAGATCGAATTGGCATTGTTGATATAATAAATACGTTATTGACATATGTAAACATTTTACATTTGGATTGGCATTTGAAACTATTAGTACAATTATTCTATATACGTGACTTTCTACATTTTTTTAACGAGGATCTACAACATTATTCTGTAAACCAAAAGGAGCAAACAAAATAAAACTAAATTCAATTTAGGAAGGTTTTGAATTTCACAGGAATTGGAGGGGAAAATGAGTGGCTTAATAAATTGGAATCGGAGGGTACGAAGCTAAATTAATTAATGTTTAATTTGGTTTTTTTTTTTTTTTTGGTGTGTGAATGGAATGTTCAAATTAAATTTACCAAGAGTTGGAATTAGGTTTTCTATAGTACCATACTTGGTTCCAAAGTTTGGAACCAGATCTGGTCATGCAGCCGCACCAGGCCACATGGACCATCTGGTGAAGCCGCACAATTATCCTGTGCGGGCGCACATCCAATTTGTGCGCCCGCATAGCCTTATTGTGCGTTTGTATCAGGTAGTGCGGCTCCACCAGAAGGTCCATACGGCCTGGTGCAGTCGCACATGTCATTACATGCGGCTGTATGGATCTGTCTATGCGACTACATGATCAGATCTGATTCCAACAATATCTGGTACTATAGAAAGCCTCGAGTTTGAATAATCCGCGCATTTATACTTGTTTCTTGGCTACCAAACCATAGATTAAGGTGTTCCGTTATTATTTTGCTTACAATAATCTTATTTGCTATTTATTATATTTGATTTCTAATTTTACAACTATTCAAACATAATAACTACCTATCTCAGATGTAATTTTTATTAAAATACCTAACTCGTTATGATTTTTCTCTTAAATACGATCAAATATACCTCAAGAATTATTATCTCTATGTATGGTTTCTATAGAAAAACATATGTGACATTAAAGAATAGAACGTTTTAAAAATTTCAATGAGTTAAATACACACTTAGTCACTCAACTTAGTAACTTACCTTTTTGTTTATAAATAAGCACTGAACTTCAACTTGTTATCCGTTTCTCACTGAACTTATAAACATGTTAACTGTCCATCACTGAATTTAATAAAAGTGTTTCTCATCCATCACTAATGATGGATTCTGTTAGTTACATTTAACAAAGGAGATGACATGGCTTAACGGTAAAGTGACGTGGCTTAACAGCTCCGTCACGTGGCAAATGAAATACTTCTATGGTCATTGAACTATTCAAAGTGTTGCTGGTTGGTCACTAATCTTACCTTTAAATTACTAATTCATCATTAAAATTTAACATGTTATTAGTTGGTCACTAAACTTGCCTTTAAGTTATTAAACCATCATTGAACTTTAATGTGTTACTAGTTACCAACTAGATTTACAAAATAATATCAATATATAACGTGTCATTCGTTTCTCAAACTGATATTAATATTTTTTTTTCTTTTTCAAAGTATTACTGCCTATTTTTCATATTACCCATATCTCACAACATCTCGAATACCATTTTGAGATAAATTGTAATTTTCTATGATGGGTTATGCTGGCTAAGTAATGAATTCCGAATGTATTCTCTTTCTACGACTTTTTGTGCATTATTGTATGAGTGATTGTCACGCCCCCGCTAACTTTACAATATTTCCGAATGTCTTAGGGAAATTTTCAAATTCGGTAGCGGAAGCTTTTATTCAAATAACGGGGACGGGACGTGCCAAACAATCCAATTTATCTTATCTTACTGAGTTTAATAGATAAAGATAATTTCACAAGTTAACAAATCGTCAACCTTGTAAAGAAACATTACAACTAGATTTTTCAAGAAAATATATAAACACAAGAAGTTGTATTAATAAACATATTTCATTGATTACCAAGGTGAGTCAAATCATTATAAAACTTTTACAGTGAAAAGTATAGCTCAAATCAATAGAAAGATTATAACTCACTATTTTCTTATATGTTATAAGATGTAGAACATATATATTATAGAGGTGTGCGTAAAAGTAATAAATTCGTGATAGTTTCAAGAACAGGTTTACACCACATGCACAACTCTACTCCCGTTCGCGAGCACGATCCAACATCCAGCTTACCCTGCTTTTCAATTGTTATGACTCCAATTATCTACAAAAATTGTAATAAGTGGGGAGTGAGTACAACGTACTCAGTGAATAACAT
>CAVNYN010227945.1:0-22840 GCA_963692815.1 Nyctanthes arbor-tristis | reverse complement strand
GAAAAAAGACATTGTTAGACTTTCAACAATTAGGAGACGTTTTACTTGTGTAGAAGTTAGCAAAAAAATATGTTTAGACTTTGTTTCAAATGATTTACCGCCGAATAAAACTATTCTCTCTTGTTGGGTCAGTTACTAGATCACTCGATAGGGGTATATATGTCTTCTTTTTTCCAATATATTTCAATTCAACTGAAAGCAAATTAAAACATTTGGCGAAAGTGTAATACTACTTCCATCTCAAAAAAGTTGTCCTATTCCATCTTTCACATATATTAAAAAAAGTTTATTTAATAGTATTAGAAAATTAAATTTTAACATAATTTACCTAGGAAAAAACTTCAGTGCTCCAGGCGCACTGAGGACTCAGTGCTCCGGCCACTGAGTTTTTGCTATGTGGATAATTAGTGATCTATTTAAGCAACCCACATCTCCAATTAACAGTTCTTTGAATTCCATTATCTTTTTTTTTCTTCTTTCCAAGTTTTTCTTTTTATGGTTTTAACTGTAATTTTTCATTTCAGATATTTTTTTAACAAAATTGCTTTATAATCTGAAATAAACAACACATGAATTTTCAGCCTCAAAATTTGAATTAAAAATCATGTGTGTGAACATTGAATAAAAAAAATATACAAATGATATGTTGTATGAACTTTGTGTAAAAAGGTCGGCAAAAAATATTTTAGTTGGCAAATGGCGAGCACGTGAAATGGAAAAAAAAAAAGGTGAAATGACAAACCAAAATTAAAACCAAAAAAGGAAAATATTTTAGTCGGAAAATGACGAACACATGAAATTGGAAAAAAAAATATCGGAAATGAAAAATTAGAGTTAAAACCATAAAAAGAAAAACTTGGAAAGAAGAAAAAAAAAGATAATGGAATTCAAAGAACTGTTAATTGGAGATGTGGGTTGCTTAAATAGATCACTAATTATCCACATAGCAAAAACTCAGTGGCCGGAGCACTGAGTCCTCAGTGCGCCTGGAGCACTGAAGTTTTTTCCTAGGTAAATTATGTTAAAATTTAATTTTCTAATACTATTAAATAAACTTTTTTTAATATATGTGAAAGATGGAATAGGACAACTTTTTTGAGATGGAAGTAGTATTACACTTTCGCCAAATGTTTTAATTTGCTTTCAGTTGAATTGAAATATATTGGAAAAAAGAAGACATATATACCCCTATCGAGTGATCTAGTAACTGACCCAACAAGAGAGAATAGTTTTATTCGGCGGTAAATCATTTGAAACAAAGTCTAAACATATTTTTTTGCTAACTTCTACACAAGTAAAACGTCTCCTAATTGTTGAAAGTCTAACAATGTCTTTTTTCGCAATTAGGAGATCTACAACTATTAACTGTAGAAAAAATGTTATGCATCATCAACACTGAAAAAATACTTGTAATCAAAGGGTAGCTAAGTTGGATAAGGGCTTCCTCTTTACCGGGTATATCTGGGTTTGAACCTCCATGCCTTCTCCCCGACATTCTCCTTGTAATTAAAAAAACATTGAAAAGATACTTCGGTCAAAAAAAAAAACACTGAAAAGTTACTACTCAGATTTCAGAATATTTCTTCTCATCGCAGGAGATGACAAATCTCAACGTAATGTCATAGGATATTAAAGTACAAAACTACAAATTGTCAAGGTACGTGTCTACATTTAAGGCTTCTGAGGTACATTCTATCAAGGGTGGATCCACAACTCTATTAGATTAGGGGTCATGCCGGCTCTGAGAATTTGAGTGTCCTATACGACAATCTAAAATAGTGTCTCTTAGTTTAATTAAAGATTATAGTAGAAAAACTTAATCACATATCTAGCAATAGTATTTCAAATTAAAAACATCATATTTAAAATTTTGTTTTTTTATACACCATAAAAAAGTGAAGTATGAGTAAATGTCAAAGCACCTCTAATGCTTTCAAAAATTCGTTATATCCATATGCTTGTTTTCTAAAATGCATTTCAATTTTTGTGAATTATAACAACAATTAAAAATATTAAAGTACTTAAGCAAATAAATCAATTCAAAAAAAGATTAATGATAGGAAGAATAGAAGTACAACACCTAATTATAGATTAAATTCTCTAAAAGAATATCAATGAGATGAGAATAATGAAGAACCGCGTCATTATGATCAAATTAGAGACCAAAGAATTACTTCACTTAATTGATAATTGATTTATGTTTTGGTTAGTTCTCTTTTAATTATTAAACAATATGTATTTAAAAATTCTTTTATCTTGCCTTTGGAAAGAAGAAAATCAAGTGATATGATTGCATTTTACTTCTTGACTTTTTTTATATATATGATTGATTTTTTTTTTTTTTTTGGCTTTAATTGAGCTGGACAATTATTGGATGATTAAGGTAGGTCATTTTTAGTTTCTTTTTTTAATATATAATAATATTATATAATAAAATACAATTTAATTTTTAATTCAATAATTTTATATATATCTATAACCTCAATAATGTCTAAAATTTTTAACAAATAAAATTTTAAATTTTTTTAAAAAATATTAACATTACACCTATAATAAATAACATTTTTTTAGTGCCCTTATAATTTTGAGGTCCTGTGCATTCGCACCACTTGCATACCCTCGGAGCTACCTCTGCTAGAGGGTTATATAGAAATTTTTTTATCCCTATGTAACTTTTTTTTTTTGGGCGGGGGATTTCTGCGGGCATGGGATGGTTCCGCCCATGCATTCTATCTATTGTAGTCTAAATGATGATTAGGGGTGGCAACGGGGCGGGAACAGGGAGGGTATGCCTTCTCTTGCCCCCGCCCAGTTAAGAAAATCCCCATCTCGTACCGACCCTGTACCCGATTGAATCAGGATGGGGTGGGGGAGGTTTGGGGCGGGTATGAAAAAATTACCCGTTACCTGCCCCGTTAAAGAAAAATCCTTAAAAAAAAGGAACAGTGCGGCGGTGGATACTTTGAGATTGGGTGGACTAGTAGAAACTTGAAGTCGAAAGGTTTGTGTTAGATAGAGACAAAGACAGAGACAAGAGGAGGGGAGTTGATTTATGGAGATAGTTTGATTTGTCTTTGAATTAGTTTTTTTATTTTAAAAAAAACTCAAATTTTGAATGAATTAATTATTAAGGTTCGTTAAAAATTCAACAAAAATGGTACCAGTTAGGATATTAAAGTTTATTGCTTCCTTTTTGGGTACCTGAGATCAAACACTCACCAACTCGCTACTTAGGTTTAAAATTTTTTCACAAAAAAAAAATTAAATCGGGTATCAGGTCGGGGCGGCCATTACCCGACCCCGATCCGATAAGATTTCGGGGAGAAATCCTTCATCCCGACCCGTCCCAATATATTACCCGCCCCGTTCGGGGCGGGTACGTGCGAGTATCGAGTAATACACATCCCGTTGCCATCCTTAATGATGATCAACTTCAAGCCTATACAAAAACAGAGTTTTAATATGATGGTAAATTTTGAAACTACACTCCAGTAATTTTTTTTTAGCTTTCATATTGGATATGTTAAATGGTATTGTTATGAAAGTGTATTAGTGAAAATGTGAAAATTAGAACCATGTGTTAAGAACATTATTAATGAATCACATCACAATATTTCTTTTTTTTTTAATAGTAAAATCATAATATTTTGAAGACTTCAAGTATATTTTCACCTTGACATTCTTGAGTGTGAGACGATTCCAATACAGTAGAATTGAAATTAAAATTATACTTAAAGACATTCGTTTTTTGTGTTTTCTTTAAGTTTACTTCCTCTTTTCTTTGTATTGGAATTCTTTACGCAAGTAGTATTTGATTCTCATTTTAATTTTACCTGTTATTAATTTAACTGCTCATCATTTATAAATAATCTTATGAGTATTATTTACACATGCGTCATGATTTTTGTAAAGAAGATGACTTTGGAAAAACTTTGCTTCTTGAAACCAATTACTTGGTTAAGTTTTCCGGCTCAATTACGCCACTTGATCTTATCGATTAAACGTACTATGCCATTCATATTACATATCCCCAGTAGATAAAGAGCATACGTGAGCGCGAGTTTGAACTTAAAATCATAGTAATGGCGTAGCTTTTTGGGTTTTTTGGGCCCGGGGGGCTTGGTGTGCCTTATAAGACCAATTATTGTTGCCCACATAATATTAGTGGTCTAACATATTAAAATTAATCGGTCAATTATTGAGTGATTTATTAACTATCCACTTTGATAGAAAGTAGATAGTGTCTTGGGTCCAAAGAAACTGGTGTCTAGCGTTTCAAGTAACCTAGAAAGCTGTCTCTCTCTGTCTATAAATATGGACGGAACCCATCAATTATGTACATTCAATTACAGAAGGCTAAGAGGGAGAACAATTTCTTCTCTTGTGTTTCTCTACAGCTTTCGATCAGATAACTGTCATGGATCAAAGTATGTTATAATGAACCTTGAATATTTATTTATGTATATGTGAAAGTTAGGAATTCTAAAGATTCAAGAATTAGGATTCATGTAAATTATATCGTTGCACAAATAATTAATTGCTATCAGAACCTAAGGTTGAAGAATTTTTAATTTTCCGTTAAAGTTTATTGTTATGCTTTGTTAATTATAATTATGGCTTTCGGATGTTCTGCCTAATCATAGATATGAAATCACGACCGAAATCGATTTTCTTGCAATGCCTTGAATTCGTTAATTTTGCGACCAATGGATTATGAATTAGTTTGACGCAGAGGCTACTAATTTCAATATGTTTAGTTGAAATTGAATGTTTGGCAGAATGTTAAATATATGTGTATGTATAATAAATTGATATTTAATATTCAATGTTCAAGTGCATGTTCTACCATGGCTTATGAATTAATATGCTTTTGAATGATGATGACAATAAAAGTTATGTAATTTAATATTCGATTAAGGGAAAATTTTGTTAATCACCAAAGTGGTCAAACTTTTAAAGTTACGAACATTGAATTATAAAAGTCACCTATCAATTAATTGTGAAAAATGTATGCTAATAGATAAATATGACATTATCGTATTCACATGTTAATTGACACTACTAGAAAATGTGCAATTAATAACAAAATTTTAGTAACGGAAATATTTTTGTTACTATTAGCAATGGAATAGTAATGAGTTAGCCACAGAATCATTTATGTTGCTACTTTTTCATTACTAATTCGTTACTGAATAGTATCGAAAACAATTGGTTAATATTAGCAATACAATAGTAACGAATAGGTAACGAACACGCATAGCCACGGAATTAGTAATGGAATCATTTCTATTGCTACTTTTTTGTTACTAATCCGTTACTGAATAGTAACGGATGTCACTATTAGCAACATATTAGTAACAGAGCGCGCATAACCACAAAATTAGTGATGAAATCATTTCTATTGCTACTTTTTCGTTACTAATCCATTACTAAATAGTAACGGAAATCATTTGTCACTATTAGCAACGAATTACCAACAACTAACGAATACTCTTTTTCATATTTTTTAAATATATATTTAAAATTACCAACGGAATCAAGACTAAAACTAGATTGGTTGGTAATAATATGTTTCTAATCGGTTTCGTAATGATCCTTTCTATTACTAATTTCTCAAAGAACGAAAAACGTCATAATTATTTCACTTAAAATTTTTAAAAAAATTTCTGAAACTTTTGTTAAAAATATTTCCTCCCAAACTAGTATATATAGATGGACACCACATGTAATTGAAATCAGGAAGCCTTAATGTTTGAAAAGGAAAATTCGATCTTTTTAAATTGGCAAAATTACTAAAACATACCTTATAGACAAAATGTTAACAAATATGCATAGTAACCTAGCAGTTGGGACTTTACTCCCTGACCCCTTGGTCCCAAGTTCGAATCCCCCATTGCAATATAAAGGAAATTAATTCTCGCGGGTAAGGGGTTGGGCCTTCACGGGTCGGGTTGGGCCTTTTAGGTCGGGCTGGGTTATAGAAAAAAATTTCATTTTTTAAATTCTAGTCTACGATTAGTAACAGAATTAGCAACAAAAGTTTGTTGCTAATTAGTAATCTCTCTTTTATCTTTTGGTAATTTAGTAACGGCTTAACCTGTTACTAATTGGTATCAGAAGGTTTTTACGTTACTAATTAGTAACAGAATGTTCCGTTGCTAATTAGTAACGGAATTTTTATTCTGTTTTTAAATTAGCCACGATGGAATTAGTAATGGTTTTAGTATCAAAACCTTTCTGTTACTAACAAGCATTAGACACGGAATTGGCCCGTTTAGCAAAGAAAATTGTCGTTGCCAATCGTACATTTTCTAGTAGTGTGATGTTCAAGATTATTAAAATTGTTAAGGATCGCCCAAAGGTTGATCAATTAATTCTATTAATTTAGAACATAATTGTGGTTAATTATGTGATTACATATATTTTGTATATCCAAAAACAATGGCGGAGGGAGGTCGTGGCCTATGGGGCATCGGTCCCAACAACATGGATTTATTATTATTTTTATTAATATTATGTTTTTGTAGTTTCTGTATAACAAATTAGTAAACTTAGATTTTTAAATGACAATTTTTATGATTAATTAATGTAAATATAGATTAAAGGAGCTAGTACTCTCTCTCTCTCTCTCTCTCTCTCTCTCTCAATACAATCGGGATATATGGGAGGGGAGGAAAATAGATGAAGGGTTGCTGTAGTTCAAACTCATGATATTTCGCTTGGAACGTGAAAACGTAAACACTGAAATACTTGTTCGAACCACAAGTAGCTAGTATTCTTATATTAGTAAAAATATAAATCGTTAAAATAATATAAAATTTATTGATATATTAGATAATGAGCACATTTTAAAAATATCATATTGAACTATCATTTTTTCAATAAAGAATACGATAAAAACAATTAACTTTTTGGTGTTTTATACAAAATATTTATAGTTAAATTGTGCCCCCACTCGATTGGCGTCTTGGCTCTGCCACTGTCCAAAGATAACATATATGTCTAATTGGAGTATATTTAATTACCAATAATGAAAAATTATACAAAGTATCATTATGTTTATTAAAGTTGTATATCGTTGTATCACCCAAAGGAGAACATCAATATACATTTATGACTATGTAATCTGAATCTGAATTAAATAATTTAAGTTAAACTCAAAGTATTAACATTGAGTATCTATATTTTGCAGTATCTATTCTTCCTTCCCTTCATTCACAAGCTGCATCTGTTCCATTGTTTAATAGGCTCAATTACTCTAACTAGAGTGCACAAGTTAAGTTCAACTTAGGTGTTTTGGACTTGGACTTGGACTTGGCACTCCAAGTTGAGCAACCTAAGTTGAGCAACCTACTAAGCTTACTGATGAAAGTAGTGATCAAGAAAGGGCTTTATATAACAAATGGGAAAAGTCCAATAGATTAAGCTTAATGTTCATGCGAATGACTCTAGCAAAGAATGTCAAGTCTACTATTCCCAAAACTGAAAATGCTAAGGAATTTATGAAGTTTGTTGAAGAACGTTCTCAAACTGCTGACAAGTCACTTGCTCAGATACTAATGAATACTTTAACCACCATGAAATTTGATGGTTCTCATACTATGTATGAAAAGGTCATTGAGATGACTAACATTGCAGCAAGAGTTAAGACTCTTGGGATGAATGTTGATGAGAACTTCCTTGTAGAATTCATTATCAATTCCTTGTCTCCTGAGTATGGTCCATTCCACATGAGTTATAATACATTGAAAGATAAGTCGAATGTGAATGAATTGCACAGTATGCTTATGCAAGAGGAGACAAGGCGTAAGAATCAAGGAACTCATTCCGTTTATTTCATGAGTAACCAATAAGCTGGAAAGAAATATAAAATGGACCACTAAAGATTAATGAGTCTTCTGTGCAAATCCACAAGAAGGACAAAAAAAGCTCTTCCGATCTCCATTTCTGTCGTAAGCCTGGGCACTATCAGAAAGATTGCCAGAAACGTAAGGCATGGTTCGAAAAGAAAGGTAAGCGTAATGCTTTCATATGTTTCAAATCTAATTTGGGAGAAGTTCCTTCTAATACTTGGTGGATTAATTGTGGATCTACTATTTATGTTTCCAATACGATGTAGGGATTCCTTACACCCAAACTATAAAGCCAAATGAAAGATTCATCTACATATGAAATAGAGATGGAAGCTCCTGTTGAAGCCGTTGGAACTTACCCTTTAGTTCTAGATACTAAATTTCATCTAGATTTGTCAGAAACTTTTTATGTACCTTCAATTTCTCGAAACTGAATTTCACCATCAAGACTAGATATTACTAGCTTCGAGTTTGAATGTGAGAATGGATACTTTAATTTACTTAAACATGACTGTATTGTTGGTTCTGGTTTTCGTTGTGATGGCCTATACAAATTGAATCTTGACAATTACTTTGCTAAGAGCCTTTTAACCATGCATCATAATGTTGGTACTAAACGTGGTTCAATGAATGAAACTTCTGCTTACTTGTGGCATAAACGTTTGAGTTATATATTCAAAGAAAAAAATGCAAAGATAAGTAAAGAATGAAATTCTTCCAAAATTAGATTTTACCGATCTTGGAGTATGTGTGGATTGTATTAAGGAAAAACAAACCAAACAGTATTGATGATTATACACACCTACATATGTGGACCTTTTGATATTCTATCTATTGGTTGAGAAAAGTTGTTCATCACTTTTATTGATGATTTTTCACGTTACGCATAGGTCTCCTTGTTACATGAAAAATCTCAAGCAGTAAATGTATTAGAGATTTTTATTAATGAAGTTGAAAGACAATTAGACAGAAAGCCGAAAATCGTCAGATCTGACAGAGGAGGTGAATTTTTAGCCGGTATGATGAAACTGGACTACATTCAGGTCCATTTGCTAAATTTATTAAAAGTCGTGGCATATGTGCTCAATACGCTATGCCAGGCACACCAGAACAGAGCGGTGTGGCTGAAAGGCGTAACCGTACCTTAATTGAAATGGTTAGGTGTATGTTGTCTAATTCATCTTTACCAAATTTTGTGGATGTATGCCTTAAAAACTGCCATATGTTTGCTTAATAGGGTTTCTAGTAAAGCAGTTCCAAAGACTCCTTTTCAATTATGGATTGGTAGGAAACCCATATTAAGGCATCTGCATGTTTGGGGTTGTCTGACAGAAGTAAGGATCTATAATCCACATAAAAAGAAGTTGGACTCAAGAACAAAAAGTGGGTTTTTCATTGGTTATCCAGAAAAATCAAAAGGGTATAGATTTTACTGTCCTAACCACAGTACGAAAATTGTTGAAACTAGAAATGCTAGGTTTATTTGAAAATGGCAAAGTTAGTGGGAGTGTGGAACCACGTAATGTGGAGATTCAAGAAGTTAGAGTACAAATTCCATTCTCCTCAACTTCTTCTAATGTTCTTGTTCTACTAGTTGTTGAACGTCATGACAACTTAGCGGAATAGCAAATTAATTATCCAATACCTCACATTGAAGAAGGTAATAATGAATCTACTGAAAGTGTACCACAAGGAATACCATTAAGACGATCATAAAGGCAACGTAGATCAGCTATTCTTGATGATTTTTTGGTTTATCTACAAGAGTTTGAATTTGACTTAGGAATTGCAGATGACGATTTAGTTTCGTTTTCACAAGCCATTAATAGTGTTAATTCAGATAAATGGATAGATGCCATGAAAGAGGAGTTGAAATATATTGATCAAAATCAAGGCTGGAATCTCGTTGACTTACATGAATCGAGTAAAATAGTTAGCTGCAAGTGGGTCTTTAAGACAAAGCATGACTCTAAGGGTAATATCAAACGATATAAAGCTAGAATTGTTGCCAAGAGTTACACTCATAAAGATGGCATCGACTACAAAGTGACATTTTCACATGTCTCTAAGAAAGATTCTTTCATAATTATTATGGCCTTGGTAGCTTATTATGACTTAGAGTTACACCAAATGGATGTGAAAACAACCTTTTTGAATGGCAATTTAGGGTGAAAATGTTTATATGGATCAGCCTGAAGGTTTTCTAGTTGAAGGGAAGGAACATATGTTATGTAAATTAAAGAAATCAATATATGGTCTTAAACAAGCTTCCCGTCAATGGTATCTGAAGTTCAACGATACTGTTACTTCCTTTGGATTTAAAGAAAACGTAGTTGATCGATGTATATATCTAAAGGTCAATGGAAGCAAGTTTATTTTTTTGATTCTATATATTGATGATATGCTTACTACAAATGACCTTTGTCTTCTATATGACACCAAGAAATTTCTCTTTAAGAATTTTGAAATGAAAGATATAGGAGATGCAACTTATGTGATCAGTATTGAAATATTTCGAAATAGATCACAAGGACTGTTGGGGTTGTCTCAGAAGGCCTACATCAATAAAGTTTTAGAGAGATTTAAAATGGAAAAATATTCTACAAGTGTTGTTCTAATCCAGAAAGGAGACAAGTTTAGTCTCATGCAATGTACAAAGAATGAATTGGAAACTCAACAGATGACAAATATTCCTTAGGCATCAACTGTTGGGAGTTTAATGTATGCACATGCTTGTACCACGCCAAACATCAATTTTGCTGTCGGAATGCTGGGCAGGTATCAAAGTAATCTAGGACTTGATCACTGGAAACCTGCAAAGAAAGTATTGAGATACTTACAAGGAATGAAAGACCACATGCTCACTTATTAGAGCTTTGATAATTTGGATATCATTGGATATTCAGATTCAGATTTTGCCAGATGTGTTGATACAATAAAGTCAACATTTGGCTATTTATTTCTCTTGGCTGAAGGAGCCATATCAAGGAAAAGTGCAAAGTAATTAGTCATTGCTGCAGCCACTATGGAAGCTGAATTTGTGGCATACTTTGAGGCCACTGTTCATGGGAATTGGTTGCGGAACTTTATTTTAGGACTTGGATTGTCGACATTATTCCCAAGCTGCTAAAAATTTATTGTGATAATTCTGCAGCAGTCTTCTTTTCAAAAACCGACAAGTACTCTAAAGGTGCTAAACATATAGAATTGAAGTACTTTGCTGTAAAAGAAGTTTAAAAAAAAAAAGAGTGTCAATGTAGCACATTAGCACCAATCTTATGATTGCAGACTCATTAACAAAAAGATTGCCACCAAAAACATTTACTGAACATATTGATATAATGGGCATTACCCGAAATGGTCATGCCATTATGTAATTTATGATTTGTGATGTTTATGTATTTGACACTCTAAGATCAACTATATTATTTTTGATTAGTTATTTTCCTGTCTCGATTTTAATGTGTGCACAGAGTTAACATAATTGTTGATAGGATAATCTTTACGAAGACATTATTATCTTATGTCTCGTTACGTATTATATTAAGTGGGAACTAATATTATAGTACATGGAAGGGATTATATCGAAATAATTATGTAAAACTGCCATGACTCTTATCGGTTTTTCACTTAAGAATTGGAGGCTAATATATGTAAAATTTTAGCTTTATGATATATACATTATGTTATAGACCACTTATGGAAATAATATTACATGGGCCAAGTGGGAGAATATGATACCAATTATTGTGGCCCACATAATATTAGTAGTCTAATAGGCTAAAATTAATTGGTCAATTATTGGGTGGTTTATTAACTACCCACTTTGATGGAAAGTGGGTAGTGTCTTATGCCCAAAGAAACTGGTGTCTAAAGTTTCAAGTAACTTAGAGTTCTTAGGCGTAAAGAAACTGCTTCTCCCTACCTATAAATATGAATGGAACCCATCAATTATGTACATTCAATTACAAAAGGCTAAGAGGGAGAACATTTTCTTCTCTTGCGTTTCTCTACATCTTTTGATCAAATAATTGTCATGAATCAAGGTACGTTCTAATGAACCTTGAATATTTATTTATGTATATGTGAAAATTAGGAATTCTAAATATTCAGGAATTAGAATTCATATAAATTATATCGTTGCATAAATAATTAATTGCTAACATGCCTCCCCCTTCTCCCTCCTCCCAAAAAAAGGGGGAAATTTTTTTCATTTTATAAAAGAAAAAAATTATATATATTGGGTAATTAAGCCATGTGTACTATACGTCTCATTATTCTGGCTCACCTCTCCAACAACACCTGACTCCGCCATTCTATACGTACATGATACATGACCTACCATATAATTTAATTAAGATCATACGTAAATCAAAATTATAACATAAAATGAGTATTAAAATTAGGTGTAAATAATTCCTTTTGGAAAATTTCTTTACTTCACATGCTTGAAACTTGTATAACATGGCATACTCGATTGTAAATTAACTTGTAATTGACAGTATCTTTTCTTCTTACAACGAAGTATTTGAAACTTCTCATATACTTGCAATAAAATGACATAATAAAGTTCATGACATCATATATCAGACTACTTTAATATAAAAAACATGTCTTATAGCACTTTAATCATTTAAGACATATAAAGAGCATATAAATATGTAGATAGTACTCAGAGTTACTGTCCTTATTCGTCCTCTTTCAACCTACAATCAAAAGTATATTTATTATTAACAAACTTGCAGTCTATTCGTTCAAATGTCGAGGCTATGACTAATCAATCTTCAAGACTTGGTTCTGTCTCAGATTTTCTACATGTGGGTTTTGAACTATAAGTTAATTATCTCACAATAAAACCTTGTTTCTTTTCTCTGAAATGGGTTCTCATAATATATATACTTGAAGAAAATATAATAGTTTCTTGGATTCTAAACTCAGTCGAAATAACCCAAAGTGATTATTCTTTTCCAATTGAATTCCTTTCTTTTTTGCTTTTCATTTCCCTTGCTTGATTCTTTTTCTTCTTCTTCTCGAATACAATACATAGGCCTAGGCATCGGGTCGATCGGGCCAGGTTAGGGCCAAACTCGAAACTGACCCGGATGCAAATCGGTGTCTCGCTTTGCGAACCAAAATCTGCCCGACGGTTTCTGATTCTGGGAACCAAAATCGGCCCGACAGGCTGGTGAACCAGACCCAAACTGACCCAACATGGCTCGGTTCCAGTTTCGGGTTAAGACTTTTTTTTAAAAATACTTAAAATCTGGCCCAAGTTTTTTAGGCCCATTATTGGGCTCCATTTTTATTATGACATTTTGGGCTAGGGTTTCAAACGTCTTACAAATGCATTAAGAGAGAGAGAGAGAGAGAGAGAGAGAGAGAGACGGCGGAGGCAGAAGCCACCGCGTTGGAGCACAAAAGCCTCGTTGGAGCAGCAGCAACCGCCACATTGGAGTACCGGCAGCTGTATCGGAGGAGCAGCAGCAGTAGAGCTGCTGCACGGCAGAGCAGTGGTAGAGCGGCAGAGTAGAAAAATAGCGGGATTTAGAGAGAAATTTAGGGTTTCAAATTTGAAATCTGAAATGTTTGGAATCTGAATTGTAAGGACTAAGGAAGGTAAAGAGTGGTGTTTTGAAATTTGAAATCATAACTTTTCCTTGTATCAATGTGTTTCTTGTATTTTGTGTTTTGTATTTCTGATGGTCTCAAGGAAAATAGCATTATGATGAGATTGTAAATGTGATTCGTTCACTCATGTTGTACACAATTTCAACTTTCAATTTTCAAGGAAAAAATTAAAAAAAAATTCGGTTAAACCGGTTTAGCCGAATCGGGTACGTCCAGTTCGATTTAAACCAGGTTGAACCGGTTTGAATGGCTGAACCTAAAGACCAAACCGGACAGAGTTGGTTCAGCTGTCTCCAACCCATGGACCAAACCACAAAGGCTAAAAATCGAACCGAACTGAACAGGTCAAAATCGGTTCGGTTCGGTTTGGTTTGCCGGTTTATCGGTTTCGATGCCCACCCCTAATATAAAAGGATATTTATTTAGGTGATGAACATATCAGAGTATGATAAAGAGGGGCGACAAATAGAAGGAGAGGACTAACTTATATAGAAAGTAAAAGGGCTTATATTTACAAGGTTTATAAGAAATGGAAGGACCATATATTCTTAACATTTTAGGGATCAAAGTGACAAAGGAATAGAAGTTGAAGGACTCAAGCGTAACATTAATATACAAATGAGACTCTCGGTTATGCATGAAGAGCGAGAAAGAACTATATTTATCTGAATGCCGTGAAGACTTATGAGCTACAATGGCATAGATCGATCACTATAGCTCACATAAATTGCAGTTGGCATTGCTACCTTTGGTGTTCAAAAAAAAAAAATAGTTTGCTACCCATCATTGCTTTCCAAATGTCACTTGGAATTTGTTGACTACAATCATAGGCCATAGGGCCAAGATTAGGTTCATGTATGTTCTTTCGCCACATGTTTAATTAAATTGAAATCCTAGAAGTCGACTCTTTATTGAATTAAATTTCCCTTTCAAAGTCCATAGTCATCTATAAACTTTTTTATTTTAAGGGCCATTTTTACAATTTATTTGAGCTATGAAATGATTTCTTTTTGTCATACTTTATTATATCATCTGTAAGCTTTCAACATATACCAAACCTTATAGAACTTAAATCCGGCTCTTGTAGGGAAATTTATTTGATGACCAAAGCATGGCTCCGTAATATATTTTTTGAAGCAATTTGGGCTAACGAAGCATGGGGATCCTATTGGAGTTGGGACTCAAAGGAAACTTGGGCGTTTAATACTTAGATCATATTCACGATTTATTCACATACTTGAACCAATATAAAATGAAAGGGTAAATATTCTGCAATTGTGGCGTTTATTGGCTTTCTTATAATTTGGATATGCTATTTTGGGGTCAATCTTTAGGAATAGGGCTATATAGTTATGATAAGTAAACAAGGATTGGTATTTTGGAAAGGTACGAAATGTATTGTCAAATATTCAATGTGATTCCGTAAGATCTAGTTTCGTTCATTCTTATACTTTTTCAACGAAAAAAAAATCAAAATCAAAAGGTCATCTTATCCAAAACCCCAGTTATGATATCACTTCTTTCCTACTTCACAACTCGGAACGCACCGATCTTATGAAGATAAACGGGCTTTCATATCTTCTTAACCCGAAATGATATGGCTGCGGAGAGGAAATGTTTCTTTTTTTTTTATTTTGAGTGTACTCTCGGGAACAAATCTAGTAAAGACAGGATGTAGAAATAGAAATAGCTTCCAAAATGAAGGGGACTAAACACGAATTTCCTCATTTCGTCATTTTCGGGAGCCATATTCGTAAATTATTTTGAGATGGTCTACTAATAAAAATACAAATATATTAAATCCTACTCAAAGTAGACTTGTAGGTAACCAAATTACATTTAATGTTTGATTTCAAAATCTTACTCGAGGTTGTTGAAATCCTGTCTGAAAATAGGCACTTAAATATACGTTTTCTTTAAGGAAAACTATTTACGTATCGACATCTTCAACAATGAATTGCAGAGATCCAACATTGATAATTTTCCATTTCTTTAAGGCTCTTTTTGCACAATTTATTTGATGATGATAAAATGATCAATTTGACAAACCATTAATTTCTTCTTAAACTAGATTTCTACCCGCGTGTTGCACGGGTAGAGCTCTAAAGAAATTTCATACATAAAATATAACATAATTGTATTTGTCAAGCTTAATATTATAAAAACTAAAAAACACAACCTGCATAGAATTAATGTACATCCTACGTTTGCAAATAGTATGCAATCGATTCTTTATTTTGATGACATAATTTTAAATCTTGTTATTAGTCCATCGCCATCTCGTTGAACCAATAATTTTTTTATTAATTCTTATTTTTATTTCCTTTAAAGACAATAAAATCTGATAGCATAATTTTATATTAGTTTCACACCCGTGCATTTACGGGCACACTATGCTTCACACCCGTGTGTTTCACAGACATATTATGTTGACAAAGTAAAATATAATAGAGTAAGAGAATATAAAATTATGAAATTATACAATCAAATAGAGTAAATATGTAAATTAAGCACAAATCTCCATCCAAGATAAAATGTTAGATACTCAATTCTTTAGATGAATAGCAATTTCACATACATCCATGTCCTTAAACATCACCCAACATCGAAATGAATAAATGAGAAGGACAGTTTTAGATTCAATTGCTCTCTCTATTGACTTAGTCTATCTTGTGCATCACCAATAGAGGTCTTCTCTTGAATCATATCCCCACAAAATTGACATATAATGAAACGCAAGGGACAATATTAAGACTTAAACTGTACCTACCAACGAATGCAAACTCATTTGAAAACAATTTTATAATTTAGTTATCAATTAACAATTATACTTCTTTCTTTCTATCACAAAATATCCTTTAACATTTACATTATTGCATAGACTCCTTTAAAAGTTATTTTGTTATCGTAATCAAAAGTGAACATAGGAGAAAAAAATGGTTAAGTGATTGAAGCTGAAATGTCACTTTGAAGTCGGGAAACTTCTTACTTCTTCATGCATTATTCTGCTCTATCGAATGTTTGTATTGTATAAAACAACCTCTTATTAGTTAATCCAGTTTAACAAAGTAGTTTAACAACATAGCTCAGTTAGAATATTTTAATATATAGAGTTATACATCCAATTTAACAAAATAGTCTTTAGAAAATATTGTATACATGAAAAAAAAATTATAGTAGTACAATAAATTTTACAACTGACATGTGTAATTGGTTATCTAATAATTTTACTCATGGTTAATGCAGTCATCATTTTATGAACAAAGACAAAAGCAGTACTGTGAGAATATTAAAACATGATGGTAAGAAATATGAATTCGATATTATTAAGGAAATATTTAGATCTGAGCTATACTCTTGAACGCAAATAATATTGAATTTAGATTGATATATTATCTATTTTCATGTAATTCAAATCTAGCAGGCAAATATGAAATATATCTAACCAAAATGTAATATGTGGATAGACTCTCAAAATAAAAATATAAAATTAAATGATTGAAAGGAAAAGTATAATAATACGGAAAAGTATAATAATAATATTAAAAATCTAGATTGATATATTATCTATTTTCATGTAATTCAAATCTATTAGGCAAATAAGAGATATAACTAAGCAAAATGTAATATTTTGATAGAGTCTCAAAATAGAAATAATAAATTAAATGATTAAAAAGAAAAGTATAACAATGAAGAAAAGTATAATAATTATTTTATAAGCAAGAATAAAGGAATAGAAAATAGAGAGTAAAATTGGAGAGAAAACTTGTCAATTATATGTATTATTCTCAATACAAAATGGGGCTATTAATAGCTTTACAATACTCAATAAGTCTTAATGTGCAAGTAAAATACTCTTGGAGTGGTGACCAAGATACAATAGTAATTAGGCTCAGTGTTAGTCATTCATACTAAAATACTATTTACAACATTCCCTCTTAAATGACTATCTATATATTAACTGCCTCATTAAAAAACTTCGTTTGAGGAAAAACCCAATGAAAGAAAAACCTACCAAACTAGGAAAAAGAGTACAATTAATTCTGATCAACTTGGATTTTTCAATTGTTGCATCATTAAAACCTTCCTAGAAAAATCCAGTGGGACAAAAACTGGTCGAAGGACAAATAGTACAGCTACCCCCTGATTTCAGCCAACAATGGTTCTCTTAATTTAGTCATCCACATCTCTCCAATATCTTCAATATTTGAAATATATTCTACTTTAGGTAGTATCAACTCTTCAGGAGTTTTATACCAAAGGTTAATATCATATATATCACATATATTTATTACACAAAGAATATACCTCGTTAAAACCTTAAAAGGAAAAAACTCAGTGAGAAAAAATCAAAGTAAAGGAAAAAAGTACATTATTCTTTGGATATGTCATCGATGTTGCTTCGTTAAAAATCTTGCTAAGAAAACTCATTGGGACAAAACCTTAATCAAGGGAAAAAGAGTATAACGTGTATTTCCCTCATATTAACTGGCAATGTATATAAGAACTTTAAGTTCATTATATGCTTCATACAAGTATACCAAATCTAATGATATATTTTCATATATTGCCAGTAGAATGAAACTTCAGGTTTCAATAACATCCACATCATATCTAATGTTCTTTTAACATAACTATAAATCGTCATATTATTGACATTGTAACAATCTGCAAGATTGTCTTTTTATCTTGGTCAACATTTAATGTCAACAATTTTGATGAAATTTAATTCATCATACTCGCTATTTATTGAGCTAATGAGCATGTGTAGTTGATTATTATTTCTCATTAATTCCTTCTGATCTTAATATAGACATAACTTATTGAGATCTCTTTATTTAAGTAATTTCAAGTACCTGAGCATCTTTAGACACTTTTTAATTAGTTATATCTATATACTCTTCTGGAGTATATATGTCTCAAAAAGGACCGTCACAAGTATCTGCTTCATATTCTTTTTCATGTATGTTTATCTTGGAATCGACCATGTCATGCCTCAGGCATACCATGAATATCTCAAATTCTCTTATAAGATTGTATATCAATCCAAGTTGGAGTATTTAACTTGGTATATTTATTAGTAACTATGTAGTCAATAATCTAAAATAATACTATTACAAACTTCAAGTTTGCATTATACATACGAGGATTACAATTAAACATTTCAAATACTTGTTACCAAGTATCAATTCCTCCCCCTAATGTTGAGAGACTATTTAATTTAGGAAATAATCGGAAAAACATGACTTATTCAAATCCATTGTATATTCTCAGCATTACAATAATATCCATCTTAGTACGCGTGATGGAGCGACTATACACATCGCACTTATCAACTTTAGATAGAAGCTTCTGAATGTAAGCCAAATATAGAGAGTGTCATATACTCTATTGGCGTGTTATATAAGAGTTGCTGCAAGTGAAAGATCAATATCACTTAAACATAAATGTGTGTTCTCAATTAATTGTATAGCAAATAAATTGAGGTGTATAATATTATTTTGCTAACTATAGGCAATTAATATCCCAAATAATATATGCATATTTAATGACTTTTAGGATAAAATTCACTAGTAAGATACATATGTCTTTTATGATATCTAGAACTTTTGTTCATAAATAATCAATAAAACAAATATTCTCGTAAACTTCTGGTTACGAGTTTGACATGTGACCTCTAGTATATCCAAATTTATAAATATCTAGAAGCTCCATATGGAGGGTGAATGGGCTTACATGGCTCACCCTGAATATTTTTCAGATATATTTGGAACTTAGCTCCAAATAACTAATGATTATTAATAGTCAAATTGCCTGAGAACTTGCAGCATACGAGAATTCTTTTAAGTGAAAGAATCTACCAGTTCTTTGTATAATTCTCAATAATTCTTATTATCAACAAACCAAAATGGTCTAACCGGTTATGCCAAATAATAATATTTTCATAATATTGAACTTCCAGTTCAATATAACAAGTAATGTATTTGAACAATACAATCAAAACCTTTTAAGCAAGAGATATCAGATTCTCAACCAAAGACATGCCGCAAAGGAGAATACTGATGATAGATAATTGGCTTTATATGAACTGTCGCTATAACATATACTATGGCATGATCCCAAGTAAAAGTTGGGAGTTTTGTTTTTTTTAACAATTGTCTAACAATTAACTGAACATTTTTGCCAAACTATTTTGAGTGTGGACATAAGGAACTAAATGTTCAACCTCAATTCTAATTGCCGTACAATAATCATCGAATTTTTGAAATCAAAACTCACCAGCATTATCAAGACGAATTTTCTTGATTGAGGAATTGAGCTTTTTAGTTTTATTCTATGAGCAAGTTGTCTAGCAAGCGCTACATTTCTAATAGAAAGTAAACAAACATGGGACCATATAGTAGAAGTATCAATCAATACCATAAATTGATAAATGTTCCACATAGTGAGTATATCTACATATATATATCTCCATAAATTCTTTCCAAGAAAATTGAAGACTCAATATTAACCTTTATACTATAAGGTTTGATAACCAACTTACCTTGCTCACAAGCAGTACATGAGAAGCCATTTGCTAAAAGAAACTTCTGGTTCTTTAGATTGTACCCATGTGAATTATCTAGAGCATTATAGTTACTTATATATGCCCAAACCTATTATGCTAAAGCATAAAGTTCTTTCAGTCAATGAACTTCATGTTCGTGACATGATTTGTCTCAATTGCTTTTATGAATGTATAATACATTTCAGATGGTAATGTTGAGAATTTTTCCTTTATCTGCTTTCGGCCAGATATAAAGGAATTTATGCAAAAATATTATTATCTTTTTGCACTATCTCAATGTAATATCCATTAAATATCTTTAAAAATTAACAAATTTCTCTTGAATTTGTTAAAGTGTATCATCAATACACAATTTAGTATTATTTGTCAAAATAATATAAGCTATTCTGGAGTTTTTAATGATGTTCGATGCATCTGATATTGTCTTAACTTTATTTTCAGCTATTGTTAATTTCATAAAGTGTCTTTTGTCTTGAAAAATGATATATATAATTGCACTGACAATCAGGGTACTAATACTCCCTATTGGGTCAGTAAAGTAGTCAGAAATCTCAAAGTGAGTCATAATAACTTGACTGTCTTAACCAAGGAAATTAGTTTCCACTTGCCTTTTTCTTTTGATATACTTGTAATAGAGATCCACGAAATATTTTGTCATACAAGATGTACGCGCTCAATGTCCTTTCATGCCACATCTAAAGAATATTCTTTATACTCATTTTTAGATGAGCTATCATTACTGGATGCTTTATGCATCTTACGAGTAGAGCTTTGTTCATGAGTTTTTCCATGTCTTCACCTACGGTTCACGATGAGATGTTGCATTTGCTTTAGGCAATGCAATGAAATTAGTGGAGCGTAACTCATGATTTTTCATATCTCATGTAGATATTTGACAGTAAAGTACTCAACTTTAAGTTAGACATAATAACGAAGAAAACTAAGTGCTATTACACAATCCTTAGATGTGTTTCATTCTTTTGTTGTGGTACCGAAGCCACTTGAGATTAGATTAATTAAGATATCAAGAGCCCATGACAAATCATTCTTGCTGTTATGTCACGTGCAACTAACAAAGATTTGGTGATATGGCTATTAGTATAACTTTACGATATGTAAAGTCATAAATTCAATATTAACAGGATATGGATATTAATATTCTCTGTCAGGGAGTATTGTTTCAGATATCACTAATATCTATAGCCATCAAGACATATGCTACTTCAGGAGCATAGTAAATTATACTTTTGGAATTAATTTGAGTTATTACTACTTCAGGAGTAATAGATCAATATTCTTTAAGAATATTGAATTACCAAATAAATTAGATCTATAGATCTAATATAAATTGCTTTTTAGGAGTGTGTAACATTTTTCAGAATATTACAATTAGTTGTGCTACTTAAGGAGGAGCAATTTATTTAATCTAACTGAATTAATTGACTGAAAGTAAATATTACAAAAACAAATAAATAATGTATATAATGAATAATAAAAGGAGATTACTGCTTCACAATGAGCAATATGAAACATTCTTTAGGAATATTTGTTTACTGTGTTTTTCTTCAAGAAAACACAGATCTAAGTTTCATATATTGTGCTTTTCAGAAGCACACTATATTCAACTAGAATATGATGAGATCATGTTGTACTCTTCAAGAATCACAACATATTAATCTTAATAATCTTTAGGACTATTAAGAATTGTAGAATCGTATTTCTTCATGAATTACGACAAATCTTATTTGACTTTTCCAAAGCCAATCATATTCTTCTGGAATATGAGATATAATTAATGATTCTCCAGGAACCATAAGAATAATATATGTTAAGACTCTTCAGGAGCCAATCATATTCTTCTAAAATATGGAGCATAAATTGTGATTCTTTATCGATCACAAAAGATAATATCTAAATCACAATAATCTTTAGGATTATTAATAAATTTTTAAACGATTATGTTTTTTTAAGAAACCACGATTAATAATGTGTGTGTGCATATATATATATATATGTCAAGGCTCCTCCGAAACCAATCATATTCTTTAAGAATATAAGAAGCATGTCGTGCTGATAACGTGTTATAAATTAGAAGAAATGAATAGAAAATAGAGAGAAAAATTGGAGAGAAATCTCGTCAATTGTATGTATTATTCTCAATATAAAGAGAGGCTATTTATAGATTTACAATACCTAAGAAGTCTTGGCGGGCAAGTAAAATATTCTTGGAGTGGTGACTAAGAGACAACAGTAATTAGGGTTTCAAGGTTAGTGATTAACACTAAAATACTATTTACAATAAATTGAACCAATATTTAATATTTTTATTTTTGGACTCTATCTACATATTACATTTTAGTTAGATATAGCTCATATTTGCCTAATGGATCCTACTCAATTGTACTTTATTTTGTCAGCATAATATGTCCGTGAAAGGCACAGGTGTGAAGCCTAGTGTGTCTGTGAAACGCGCGAATGTGAAACTAATATAGATTATGCTATTGAGTTTTATTGTTTTTAAAGGAAACAAAAAATAAGAATTAATAAAAAAATTATTGGTTCAATTATTATACTTTTTCTTATTGTTATATTTTTCCTTTTAATAATTTAATTTAATATTTTTATTTTGAGATTCTATCTAAATATTATATTTTGGTTAGATAAGATCGGAAGTTGCTTAATGGATTTGAAGAAAATATTCAAGCATCTCCCAGAGGTTTTATTACAAAACCTCCTACCCTGTGTGGTCTGCATTGATGCACGCCACATGGATTTTAAAACACACGTGGCG
>CAVNYN010227941.1:0-68374 GCA_963692815.1 Nyctanthes arbor-tristis | reverse complement strand
CTTACCACCACTGGTGCTACATAGCTTAGTCATCTCATTTTAAATTATATCTTGTCTGAAGTTTATAATGCTCTTTTATTTCACGAGGCAGGAAGGCATGGCTGCTAACCTGAAGGACTTTGTTCTAACCAATTATGAGGGTAAAGAGGTATTGTTCATCAGCTAATCCTTTACATGCTTACCGGCTGATCAACTTTATATTTTTCTGTTCCATCAGCCTGTAACATTATCCAAAGATTCGCTGGAAAATGACAGATCTGCTAGACAATATGTTTCCCTCTTGAAGTATCGTCATCAAGACTAATTGTTTCATTCTTTCACATTCATATGCTCAACTTCCATACAGGTTAAAGGCAGTGAAGTTTCAACCTACGATGGGACACCTGTTGGATATGCTTCATGCCCCACAGAAACAGTAAGAACTTACAGCAAATCTTAGTTTTGTTTGAATTAACTTTTTCTTTTTCCTTAATTTCAAGAATTTGTTTATGTTAGCTACCCTGAATTTCCATATCTTTAGGTCGTACATTTTGCTGACATATCGTGGATCCTTACAAAATCCTTTTCCATAATGTTTATCTATTTATATGCAGTCGTGGTTATGATTTACGAAATTGTATTTAATCTGGTTGGTCTTCCTTTTTCCCCGTAGGTCAATTATGTTTCCGCTCATGATAATGAGACCTTGTTTGACATAGTGAGCTTAAAGGTAATTCTACTTTTAATGCCAGATTCAACATTTTGAGCCCTGAACACTTTGCTAATACTGCATGGGTTTCGACAGACACCCATAAAAATGTCTATAGATGCAAGATGCAGAATGAATAATCTGGCAACCAGTATAATAGCACTTTCTCAGGTTGGACTATATGTTGATCAGTTCAGTTACAGTTTCTATTTGGCATTAGATATTTACTTGGTGCACTACAGATGACACTTTCATTGTGTGAATATATATGCTCGTGCCCTGTAGTTATATGATTGCTCTGGACAAAACTATGATTTGTACAAAGTGGATTTGCTTCGACAGTCTTCTATATATCTTCTCTGTGCAGGCTATATCTATTTTTTCTCTTACTAAATTTTCTTAATTATCATTTATCTCACAACATACACACTTTGAAGAAGAAATTTAATCTGCTACAATAATATATTGAAACAATGCACTTAATCATTTTCCACTGGCCAAGGTAGCAACGGATGCTTTATGAGTCGTTCACAACCTGATTGGGTATGAACCGCTAGCACCATGTGGTCTCATTATTGAAGATGTCCGTAAACTTCTCATTGAGAGTAATTGTGGCTCTTGTTACCATATCCGTAGAGATAGGAATATGCTAGCTCACAATCTCGCAGCTTATGCTTGTTCTTTTTTACGCAGTTATTTTTGGTCAGATTGTATCCCTCTTTTTGTATCCCCATGGGTACAAAAAGCTCTTGGATGATTTTTAATCATTAATGAAATTCCTTTTCAAAACAAATAAATTAAGACCCTTTTTCTAAAGAGAGGCCAAAGCTATTTATTAATTAATACTGAGTCTTCATTGATGCCGAATGAGGAAGTAATGAGTTTCACAGTGCAACTTGAAGAAAGAGGCCTAATTTAAGAGGGCTGCTAAGGGGTGCAAAGATCGCCTAATCCCAAGAGTAGTGAGTGAATTAGATAGTCCAACTGGTAAACTGATTTCTATTTCTACAGATCGTCCTCAAGTACCTACATCTCCCGTTACTATTTCAGTGTCTTGAATTATTTTCATATTGTAAGCTGTGGGCTACCGGCCAGGGTATTTCGATATTTATGTATTAATCAGTCTGAACTAAACATTGAATATTGACAAATTAATATACCAGAGCCATATCTGTTCTTGTAAGTGTTGATTTGTATTAACAAAATAGTAACAGTGGAACACGTCTTACAAATATTTTCAATTTCACTATACCCAGGGAATACCATTTTTCCATGCTGGGGATGAGATTCTGCGTTCAAAGTCTCTAGACCGTGATTCGTACAATTCTGGAGATTGGTTCAACAGGTCATTCGCTGATACTGATCTTAGATACTTCAAAAATTATTTTCTTGCAGAAGGCAATGTGTTTCCGATGATTAATTCAAAATGCATAAATAAATCCCTGCTATTATTGTCATTTTGTCCCAAGTTCCATTTGTGCCCGCCAGATCTAGGATTTGGGATGCCAATGGCTTGAAGATTATGTTGAAGGTATATCTTGAAAGGGCTAATCAGAATTTGAATTTCAATAAAATTTTGGTAGCAAGGGAAAAATCTGTTATATGAAAATAAACTACTCTAGATTAGCTTCATCTTTCTTCTTGAACTCTCGATTTTCTCAGTTGCTCCAAAAGTAGCAAAACATTCTCGCTCATCCTAAGGTTCAGAGCAAACTTTCAGAGATATTGCAATATTTTTTTCTTGTTAAGTAAATGCTCAGAATTTTTTCTTCAGGTTAGACTTCAGCTACAATTCTAATAACTGGGGAGTTGGTCTTCCTCCAAAAGAAAAGAATGAGAAAAACTGAACACTGTAAGCTTCTGATCATTTCTTATAATATCATTGTATAATATTTTCACTTCAAAGCTAATGTCTCCATTGTATTAGATATTATCATTGTATTCAGTCGATCTTTCCACATAAATTGATGATTCTTCATGTTGTATTAACTAAATCTCTGTGCACATTGCTTCAGAAGTAAAACCAGGCTGGCAGATCCATCCTTTAAGCCTCAGAAGAGTCAGATCCTTGCCGCACTTGAAAACTTCTCAAACCTCTTAAATATAAGATACTCTACGCCACTTTTCCGTTTGAGAAGTGCAAACTCTATACAGGTGAGAACGACACATGCGCAAATAGTTTAATGTAGTTCAATTTCACTAAAATGTTTCTACATTATCAGGTAAATTCCAACTAAATTCAATTGGAAATATCCTTGGTTTCGGGTTTTCAAAAATTAACATAGATATTCTTCCTTACTTTTGTTCTTCGCACTGAGCACCAAAGACAAACCTCTGATCCATAGGTGACAGAAATATGTTGAAAATGGAGGCACCTGCCCTTTAATATAAATGGCTGATTCATATATTGCTCTTACGGCTCATTAGTTTCAAGGAATCAACGCATGACTAATTTCACAAGAATAATGGTTTGGAGATTGCTCTTCAGTTTAGTTGTCATTTTATTATTGGACATTGAATAAATGAGTGTTTCCTTGTATTTATGCATATCTACCCATCTCCTATATAATGTAATAATGCCAACTCCAGTTACTCATTTCACAAGCCTTTACATTAAGAACTAAACTGCTAAGTCCTATGCATTCATTTACTCTCGTCCAGGAATGAGTACGATTTCACAATACAGGCCCATCATGGATCCCTGGTCTTTTAGTCATGAGCATTGAAGATGGCCATGAAGGACTCCCCGGGCTTGCTCAACTGGATCCCATGTCAGTAAAAAGAAATTTATGCATTTGTTCTTACTATGTATCATCCCTTTATATACATTAATAGCAACACGTTTCTTTCTCGTGCTGATCAGCTACTCATATATAGTTGTTATCATCAACGTATGTCCAACTGATGCCTTATTTACCAGCCCTGCTCTCTGGGGAAGAAGTCTTAAATTGCACCCCTTACAGGTACTTGTATATCCTTTCATTATTCCACTTCTTAGTTAAGATTCTAGTTTTTCATCTCACCGCAATCAGTATATTGGAATTGCTAAGTGAGAAAGTGATACAAAAAAATTAACTTTTTAGTTAAGATTCTAGTTTTTCATCTTACCGCAATCAGTATATTGGAATTGTTAAGTGTGAAAGTGATTCAAAAAAAGTAACTTTTTTATTTTTTTCAATTTATAAATTAGAAAAAAGTAACTTCTCTATACATGTTCAGAAACTTTTACTTATTTTTAAGCTTAGACAAACAAGGGAGCCAATCAAGTTTGTAGTCTTGTACTTCTGTAGTTAGTTTGATGTTTTGAGCGTGTTCTCATTGTAGTAATCTTTATATGACACTGTTCCAGGTGAGCTCCAGTGATGAAATTGTCAAAAACTCCACATATGATTCACCATCAGGTTGTTTCAGAATACCAGCTAGGACAACATCAGTTTTCGTTGAACCTCGAGAAACCTGAGACTAGTATCCATCCATGACTCATGTAATCATGAAATCAACTCATCTTGTAATTGATCCAACTTAGAATTTCTGTAATTTTGTTTTAATACTATTTATGAAGGAAATATCAGATCAATACATTCTGCTATGTACCATTGCATGAGTGTTCCCACTGCAACTTTAATTGCCAAAGTTCTCTTTTGATGTTGAGCTTATGTTCCTGAAATAAGGTTAAAGAACAAGAAATGTTCTATATTTGAGCCATTCACGTCCTATTTTCCTGCTAGAGAACACCCCCCCCCTCCCCAGTGCCCCCAACTCTCCACCCTCCAAAAAACATTGATGACCAACAATAAGGAGTGTTTTCTCTTCACGAGTCCAAAAATGCATCATATTGTCTACCCATGTCCCTTCACCCGCTTTCATTCCTCTCTTCTTCACATTCATCTTCTTCCCTCTCTTCTCCTTCTCCTGCCTCTCCATTCTTACCGTCGGAATCTATCATATAGCAGCATATTGGTAATATACCTTTTTTATGTTGTCGCCTAAACAAAAGATACGTTAGAAATGCCGTCTGAATTTTCTACGCACAATGGAGTTTCATAAAACATATTTTTACATATTTGGCATTTTGAGCATCTCTAACGCACAATGTGGATTGTGTGGATTGGGGATGATGTGGAGGAGAAAGATAGAGAGAAGATAATTATTTTAAATAAGGAGGAATGAAAAAAATATAGGAAAAAAAGAGTGGAAAAAGTAAAGAAGAGAATATAGACAAATTTAAAAATAATGATAAAATACTAGAAAATGTGAAAATTGCGTCTAGATGTAGAAAGGGTGTTGGAAATGATGATAAAGTTAAGCAAATATGATGAAAAAGTAAAGTAAACAAGAGAGAAGTGATTAAAAAAATCGACTATTTTCTATATATATATATATATATATATTTATTTATTTATTTAATTTTTTTTGTCTCTCTCTCCATAAATGGACAATGTCTAGAAGTTGTACATGGCAAATATCAACTATTTTGGATCTCTTGATGAGACGTACAAGACTTCCCTATTAGAAATAGACAATAGTAGAAGAAAATTGTGCTATATCCGAGCGTCAATTCCAATTGAAAATTGTAAAAACGTAACACATGTTCTGTTTATAGTTTTTGAATTGACATTTCCCTTGTTTTGAGCTTTTCAATTTAAAATTTTGAAAATGCTCAAAACAAGGGAAATGAAATCTTTCTTTTACTTAATATTTACTCTTAAAAGACAAAACTCAAAATAAATTCAAAAAACATAAACAAAATAGGTACATGAATAAGAAAAACCAATGCCTCACCTAAGGTGAAGATTATGAAATAGGGAATAATAATTTTTCTAAGTGATAAAATCGGCTCAAAGCTTCTTCAACACCACTAATTGAGAGTGAACACAAGCTTGCTACTCCTACTGCTCTGATGTTAGTAAATTCTGTTTTGAAGTGGATGATGTTGACTTTGATCTTGTTTGTGTAAAGTCAGAGTGGAGAATGTTCTCTTTTTATGGCTCAGTTTCTTCTGCATTATAGTTATGGTTCCAATTGTTTACCTTGGGAGGTTTCGGCCTAGTCCCCCTCTCATGTACTCGTTTTCATTTTGCTAATAAAAGATTATTTCCTTTAAGAAAAATAAATTTGCTACTCCTTGGCTGAAAATGTTTAAGCAACAGATATCTCGTGCCACTATGATACTAGACATATCATGTAGTATAATAACAATCACTTATGTGATTTGAGAAGTGTGTCGTGTTGTGCTAATATTATGCCATATATCATTATCTGATTTTTTATATTTTATTGCCTTGCACATCTGACATTGTTATGATACAAACGTCTAGTGCTTGACCATTTCTAGAAGACAAATCGGGAAACCCCATCAACTGGTTTTTATGAAAGGGTGGATGAAATCAATCTAAAAAAGTATGACAATCTTACACTTCTTAAACAAACCACTAAATACCCTAAATATGAGATAATTTCTTGCATCTCTAGTTTCTGAACCCTAGATTAAAGGTTCAATTCCCCTCCCATATAATCCCTATGTAATATCAAAACAAGAATTGTTTAATGTCTACAAGAAAAAAACAAGAATTGTTTAATGCTTTTGAGTTCACAGTACAAGATTTTTCTTTTCTTTTTTATGTTGATAAGATTGTTGATCTATCTAGTTCATAGATATATAATATAGTATAATTAAAAAATAATTGTAGAATTTAACTCCTAATTTGACTCCATAGCTAGCTAGCTAGAACTACGACCAACACACTTTCTATGGTGTCTAATGGGCTATGTGGTAGACACCAATTCCTATGGTGTCCAATGGACACTATAGAAAAACTGCTACAATGAAAGGACCAAAATCAGATTCTTCTTGACTCAAAAACCAAACAATTTTAATCAAAACTAACTCCGAATAGTTGTTTAGGTCCAAGATCCATTACATGAGTTCTTGACTAGTCTATTCCTTTTGTCTTGATGGGATTCCATATAAGATCTGATTTTCGATTTCGATTATAGAATAAATGAGTGTTTATAATAACTCCTTAAAAACATACCAGAAGAAGTAAGCAACTAGAAATACCAAATATTTACTATGATAAATTATAAAAGGCTGTGAAATAATTACAAGAACAAGAATTGCATTCTTAAATAAAGATATGAAATCTTGGAAAAAATAAAAGGAAAAAGGAAAAGAAATAGAAAAGGAGTATAGAATAGAAGTGGAACTTCTTAATAATGACATTCAACCAAAGCTGAGGTGGTAGAAAATACAATGGCAGCGTCTTTCTGTTGTTGTTGTTGCTGTTTATGTTCGTCTTCAGGGGCCGGAAGGTTAAGATCCAAAGACAAACAATTTCTTGTTGTCTTCTTCGATCCATCGGATTCTTGATTGTAATAATCAAAGGAAGTTGTGCTCATAGGATTACTTAAGGAAAAGGTTGTGTTTGCTGCACCCACTGGACCCAAAGACAATGCTGTGTTGGTTGCACCAACTGTGGGCCCAACTGCGCCACCCCTATGGCGCCGCATGTGTCCTCCAAGGGCCTGGCCGGAGGTGAACTCGGCCCCACAGTAGGAGCATTCATGAACCTTGTAAGAAACAGAAGTTGGGTTCGACTTCTTATTGACATGTTGTAGAGAGAGAGAAGTGGACATGAATTTTGTATCATTTTTGTGGTGTCTATAAGCGGTCAATGTGAAATCATCTTCAGAATCCGACAGCACGAGAGCTGGTTTTGCCATGTTTTTGGGCTTCTTGTGGCTCGCCCTGTGGCCACCGAGTGCTTGAAAAGAAGGGAATGTCCGGCTACAAGTCTTGCATTCATACACAAATATCCCTGCCCTGTTTCCATTAGTAGAGGATGTTTCAATGAATCTTTTGCTATTGAATTTATACTCTTGTTCATGATAATCATATTCGTGATCATGATCACGATGATCATAAACAATCTTGTTATTTCTTGGTGGGAAATGATTTCCTTGAGCCAAAAGGATTAGGCATTTTGCGGTTTCTTCATCTTCTGACGTAATGCTGACGCTCTCTGGGTCAGAAGATGAACAAGGGTAGTTATTATTGTGGTGGCGATTGGTGGAGCAATGACCAATATCTCCGCCGCTTCTTATGATGGAAGGAATAGGGGAATGAGGCCGTTGTCTCTTTGTGCGCACGCCCTTGACGATGTGGGTGAGGTCCGCCGAAGCCTCCATAACCCTCCTCTTCCCGCCACCGCCACCACCGTAGACAATGGCAATTAATTATGTGAAGAGAGAGAATGGAACTCTAGCTAGAGAGCAATAGAGAGACAGAGATTGAAAGTGAAATAGAGGTGGAGGTTTAAATGATAGAAATATGTATGTTGCTAAACTGAGGTGATACCGTAAATCCATGTACACTTCAAATTCTAGCCTCAGAAACTAAGGCCACAAGCTTCTATGTAGCGTTCTCTATACAGTTGAATTTACGATACTATTTAAAGATTTAATATGTGTGTCTGTTTCAATAAAGTGACCCATCTTAACTTTGTTGCTCTCATTTCTACTAATACTATTTTTAGTATATCTATGTATTGAACCCGATATATAACATATAGGAAAAATGAATAGATTTTACTGAATCATTGCTGCATAACAATGTTATTGTCTAGTTCTAAACATGCAACTACAGAATTCAATTCAATAAGAGAGAATCAAGAAATTCAATGAGTTTTTCACCATCTTGGGTGTGGAACAGGTGCACCAGTGGGAGGAGATGATTGATCAAGAATTCCTGTAACATAATCAACAAAAATGAAGTTATAAAGTTACGTCTATACATATTCGTGCACGCGTATACAGAAGTAGTTTCATACTAACCGCATAGGAGGAGGTTTTCGGGTGGGGGACGCTCCTTGGCCGGGTTGGGATCTGGGTCATGAACCCGAATGTACAGTTCTTGTCCTATGTACCAATGCTGTAAATTTTGTGATCTTAAGTTCCACATCCCAGGATTGTCTAGGAATGCATACGCGGCCGTCCATCTTCCAGGATACACTTGGACTGTCGACCGAACAACTGGATCATAGAGGTTGTAAGTACTTCGCGACTTTGGTGTCCATTCTCCCTCACCAAATCTAATAGTTAAAAACCACAACACAATTAGTGCATGTTTGGTATGCAATATTTACAAAATTGTTCAAGATTATAACCTAAATTGTCAAGAATCTTACCCAACAACATAAAACCCAAAGCCATCCAAATGCCAAGAGTCCATGACTTCAAGATCATTCTTCAACACAATTTCGAGCCATCCTTTATGGACTCCTGTTACAACGGAAGTTCCATATGCTGCTGTGCCGTTGACAGAACGGACTGGAAATGCATCAAGTTCATACACACCAGAGCCATTTCTGAAGTGATCAGCAAGTTTCAATGCCGTATCTGGTGTCACATACGAAATGTTATTCACCACATAACGTAGTTTTCCATTGATCTCAGCTTTCGATCCATGGAGGATAAAGGTCTGCGTTAGGGTTATGTTCGATACATTAAACGTGCCCTGTGGATTAGGCCTTGCAGCACCGGCGGTCAAGTTCCATCTACAAAAACGCTATCGTGTTTAAGCATTTGAAACAAAGTTAGATTGCAAATATTTTCTGACACAAATTTCTCACCTGATAGATTTAGCCTGGTTTATCGAAAACTCAACATCAAATGGATCAGGTTCACTTGGAATAGGCCCCTCCACTGATGAAACCGAGTTGGCATAATGTAATACACCTTTCGCGACAAGGTTTGGGGTGTTATTAATTATGGTATCGTAAAATTTCGGACTGGCCACCATGTAATAATCTGCATTATCTTGATTAGCAGTAAGAAGAACAGAATAGGACTGTCCAACATGCACATCAAGAGAATCCAAAATGATCTGGTTGGTGTATGATCCTTCGGTTTCGACTAGAACCATCTTGTGATTTTGTATTCTGAAGTTGAAACTGAATACACTTCCCACATTCGAGACCCTAAATCGATAAGTTTTCCCTTTACAGAGATCAACCATAGCAAAAAGACATGTTCAGTATGCTGTAAGTAATAGAGAGTAGAACTGACGATATTTTCTTACCTTTTGTAACGGTAAAAGATTCGTAGAAGCTCATATTCGAATATCCGTAAGGCGGATTACCATTCATCAACATCACATCAGGAAACACCCAATTCTCTTTCACTTTTGACCTGATTTCCTGTTTATCACAAGAACCCAATATTCTTCAATACTGAAAATTTCACCATTTATTGTTCAATGAGTGAGTGATGTTGATGTACCTTGTAATCGGCCTCGAACCAGTCCCCGATGAGAAGATCATATTCGGCTTCCGGTTTTGCAAAAGGCACGAGAATAACATTCCGATTGTTTACACGAATGGGGCCATGTCCTCCAGCAACTTTGTGGAAGTTAATGGAAGGGAAATAAGTAAAGGTCCCGATCTGATCTTTTGCTTGAAACACGTAAGTCCAGTTCGTCCCAGCCTCAATTGGACAATTCGTGCCGGAAACTCCATCCTGCCATGAATTCAGCCTCTGCTGTATGCCGTTCCTGAAAGGCAGCCGAATCATTTACAACTTTCATCTTCAAATAAATAGAAAAATGAAGGAGCTCTGCTTACCATGTTATGAGTAAAGGTTCATCAAGATTGTTAAACACATTGACATGAACAACATCATTGGTTGTGGCATTGATCAGTGGCCCTGGAAACCTTCCATTGATTGTAATAACCTGCCACATATGAAACGATAATTTTAAGCTCGTTTACATAAAGCCCTTTTCATCACAACATTCCGTTCATCAAGAAAAGGAAAAGAAACCCATTCAAGTGACTGCAATAACATACGGGCTGAGGAACTGAGGCAGGGTAGACAGAGTTATCAGCTGAAACAAACCACTCATAAAAAATGTCAGTGCAATTAACTCTAGAAAGAAGAATGGCCAGCAAGATTGAGGAAAGGATAACCAGCCTCCTGCAAGCCATTGCAAGGGTCGGGATGCCAGGGGCGGGTTTCTTGATTGAAGAGAGGCCTTAACATGACATATATATATATAAGGCTCATATTTGGCTAGAAGAGTTTAATATATGCCAAAATTTGTTTGATGTTGTCAAACATTTTATGCAGAAAGTTCAAACGGATTGTCCAAAGTACATAGACTGAAAAGTTCAAACCTGAAAACGGACAAGGTGGCACAACTTGTTTTTCTACATAGCTGCATGCCGGCAGGGGAATGTGGAGAAAACAATGTACACAGAATCGTAGTAACGTTCAAGCACCAGACAAAAATGATGTGGCATAATACCAGCGGCTGATGTGAGTACATCACCACCCCACAAATCATATTAGTGTTTGGTATAATTATGCCACACAATATACTTGGTTTTGTAATGACATCGTAAGTCTAGTTCTTGATCAAATTCACACACCAATTTCTGATAACAACTTGTTATGTAGTTTATCAAGAATAGAACAGGAAAATACAAACATCTAAAACGACGCTAAGGGGAAAAGTGCAAAGGGTATCAAGTTCCGTATCAACCTCAATTGACCCGTCTTGAGAGGCTTCTTATTCGTGGTGATGAATCCTCGAGTCTTGTCTGAACAAGACACAAAAAAGATCAATGCTTATTCTGGATGGATGAGATTCTTACGAGAAGTATGCATACACTGACAACAATATTTTTGTTTATGCGCAATACAGAGACAGTAGAGAAAGTAGCTGGAAGAGAGATCAATCGACGCGTGAAACCAGAGACGAAGCTATTTGATTCTTGTATGAGATAATCGGTTTCTTGTGTGTAAATGTACATAAATTTTAAGATATAATATGAACACTATATGTCCTTGTAAATAGAGACTAATATCAAACACATCTTATATATTCTGTAAAAATTTAAAGAATCAAAGAAACAAAACCATCCAAATTTACATTAATAAAACAAAATTCCATGGCGACTATCCTTTCCCAATCAATCCACCAGTGAAGGAGATAAGTGTGAATGCCCTGGTTTGGCATTCCATTTTTTCCCATTCTTGAACTTCATATCCCAGAATTTATTACAAGAATTTCGTCTAGGAGCAGCAGTTTGTCTTATGCTGAGCATCACAAACTTGTTTCTGTTTCAGAATTTGGTTCTTCACGGGCATAGAGCCTTTCTCCAATAAACTTGGATCTTCCAAAATCTGTAATTGCAGAAAAATGGAACGTGATTCATTAAAAGGTAAAACAGGACGCAGTGAAAACAAAAGCAAAATAGTACAAGACTACTGCGTGAAGAACTTTTTAGCTGCCGAGAAATTACAGTTGATAATATCAAATGCTAAAACATGGCCAGGAATCCAAAAGTGCAAGATTCCCGCCTTTGGAATGGATGTGTTAAATAGATTTATTTGGATTAACTCCAAAGTTACATATTTTACCACCTTTGTATGGTAAGGTACATGAATAGAAGTGAGACTTTCAGGTCTACCTTCATTGTTAGCTCTTTAAAGCACTGCTGCACATTTTCTTTAGTCTTAGCACTGCATTCAAGAAATACACACCTGTGCTTCTGTGCTAGAGCAATCCCCTCCTCCACAGTAACTGCCCTCTCACTATCCTGTAAATAGAGTTAACACATTGCTACTTTAAACAAAAAGAAAACCAGGCAACATGCGAACTTAGTCTACTAATAACTCAAACAGTGTGCTTGTGCTTCTATGGAGTTTCAAATGTTCATTTCATGCATTCAAAATATAAAAAGACAAATTGCCTTTGCAGAACAGAAAAGGTAAGGAAAACGAGAGAAGTAAGTGGGTGATGGGAAATATCAGAGGATCGCAGTTAATGTGCATGCACTGTGGGGGTGATTCTGATGCTGTTGCTAATGAAACAAAGCATATATTTGATATTCAGTCTTGGGCACGAGAGAATAAAGCTGAAATAACAAGAAACCAAAAAGTTCAAGACCTAGTTTATGGTATGATCCAATTTCTTTTAACACAACTCACCCTGTCAACTTTGTTCCCAACTAGTATCTTGATACAATCTGGATTTGTTGAGTAAAGCTCTAGTTCCCTGGCCCAAATCTCTGATAGGTTCGTAAATGTATCTCGTCTTGTTACGTCATAGACTGCGATAAACAAGGAACTAATTCAGGACTTCAACAGTAGTTTAAAGACCAAACCAAACTACATCTTATTATAAAAACATGATCAGATTGGCAAATCACAAAATGAGCAATTAACTATTTTAATAAAGAGTAATTGCAGTACATTAATCAATGGCAAAATGCAATAAGGGAGAACCTTCTACTTTATCAATTCAAGAGTTTATGCTTTCAAAAAAAAAGATAACTACTTCGCAAGCATTCGGGAGCAATAAATTTTAGTGTGGGGTGGACAATGGCATGTCATGCTGGAATTAACTGGGATCAGGGCCTTGGGATTGGTGAAGTTGACTAAACTTTAGCTAACGTACCATACTGAAAATCTGCCCCTTCTAAGAAGAAATAACTTATAAGAGAATTTCAATTGTGATTAATTAAAGTTAATGCCATGTGTGGTTTTCCTCAGAGAATCAACTAAAGCAAACTTCAATATATCACCTCCGAAACTAATTTTGTTGAGCAACGCATTATATCATTCAGGTAGCATACCAAGAATGATTCCATGGGCGCCTCTATAGTATGAACTCGTTAATGTTCCAAACCTTTCCTGGCCGGCTGCATTGCAATATAAACTTGCTTAAGTCAATACATAACTTTCTGGCATCATTAAATTGGAATTTTGTGCATCAAACTTCACTGTGACGAATATAATTCTTGACAGTGATCTACTTCACCTAGATATCATTTTCAGATTAACTTCATATTACAGATACCACTTTACCTGTATCCCAAATGGTCAGCTTCAGTCTTTTTCCACCAGTTGTTAGCAGCTTTATCTTGAAGTCCACTCCTGGATACAAGAAAATCAATCTCAAAAATCAAAAAGTGCAAAATTAGTTCATGAAAAACATATCCTCTATCCAAGATCTTATGTCCTCATCGACTGCTATCCAAAGTTACAATTCAGAGGGTATCCTATATGAATTCATAGTTTTTTACATTTTTGAAGGGGCAAAAAAGTTCTTTCGCGATGAATAAGTTCTATATCAAACAATACAGTTTGGAACTTCCTCTAATTAGAATGAGTCATATAGCTCAAAACTATGTCAGAAGACCAAACTATTAAAGTGCAGATCAGATATGCAATTATGACACGTTTGGATTGGATTATATACTAAACAATTTTAGCTTTTAATTTTTCTTGCCTCTTACTCTTTAGTACTTTCTACTACACATTGTCACCCATCAAATTATAAATAAAAAGCAAAAGAAAAGGCAAATTAGCTCATCAAACTAAGCAGGTCTCAGTTTTGGTTTAACTTAAGAGTTAAACAAAGGCCAAAATATGACACTTCTGAGCAAAAAGCTACTTATAAAAGCTTAAGCAAACATTCTCCAAGAACCCCAACAAGAATATTCGCATAATTTACTTTCTACCTTCAATTGCCTATATGCAAGTGGAGATCCCATCAGAGGAAAAACGCAAACTGAGCCCATTAACACAAAATGATAAAAACAAATAAACCTCAAGAAAACGATGACCAGAAGCATATACCAATGGTGGGGGAGAGATTCTGCTGAAACTGCTGACGGTTCGAAATGAAACTGAGAAGAAGACTGCTTTTTCCCACACCAGAATCACCAATCAGCAGTATCTTGAAAGAGTAATCATAATTAATGCTACTACAACAGTTCTTTCTTGAACCCATAATGCTTCAGTGCACCATAACCTTCAAAAGAAGAAGAAAACCGAAAGGCCCCCCCAAATTTGTTTTGGATTGGTAGGTGGAGAGTTGGCAGAAAATCAAAATTGTCGAGGTTTTTTATTCGTTTTCAGAAATTCATTTGTGTGTTCCAAGGCGGTACAAATGTCTCCCTTTCATTGAGACGGTTGTATATTTGATTGTACACGCGCCGGCATCAGGAGCCAACAGTGGGGGCCACCTGACGAGATCGAGACAAATTCGATTTTCCCGGCATTTTTTGCTTGCCGTTTTTCGCATTTGAATTTTGAGTTCCAATGAGTTTTTCATTTTCTTTTAGAGGGTACCCACTATGACCAAGGACCATTTGACATTGATTATAAATTAAATAGTTTATAAGAGATTTTAAATTTTTTAAGACACTTGTCAAATTCTTTCATTGACACATCACCCCCCAAAACACATCAAATAACAACTTTTCAAAATTTAACCAATCAAATTAAGCTAATGTCTTCAAAGTTTAAATTTCAAAATATATTATAAATCAATCTAATTATAAGCGATACCATACGAACCCCAAATAATATCACTTTTCCAGGTTTTCTATTGTCCTTGTTCAACAATTAATTAAGAAAAATGTACATTTTAGGCCTCTAACAATCAAACTGTTACTTGACTCAATCATTTATAAAATTGTTTATAAATTAATTTATAAATTATCACGTGACATTCATTTTATTAAATATTTTTTTAAAAGACTAAATACCTGTTTTTTAAAATGCTGAAAGTATTTCATTAAATATCTTTTTTTTTTAATTGAAAATAGTGGCTTATTTTTTACTTGTTGACTTAAAAAAAAATGAAATCAATTAAATGATTACTAAGTGGCAATTTATAGGGTTAATTTCACATTTTGTTCCCAACCTTTGTGTCTTGGTCTAGCCTTTTTTTTTTCAATCTGTTGGGTCTTAATAAAATTACCCTTATACCATTAACTCCTTAAATTAAAAATAAAAGTTTTAAAATATTAAAAAATAATAAAGGAAAACACCCCACAAATTTTCAGCAGCACATGGAGCAGATTCATCCCCTTTTTTGACTATCAGAAATGGCAGCATTCTGGATGCCAGTTGACAAAGGGGTGGGGTATGGGTCTGGTGTGATGTTTTTTTTTTTTTTATAATTTTTTAATATTTTTAAACTTTTTGTTTTTAATTTAAAGAGTTAAAGAGCATAATGGTTATTTTATTAGGAAGTTAATAGGGAATCCGTTAACAAGAACCTATCGTGCTAATTTATGAAAGGTTAAAGACCCAACAGATTGAAAAAAAAAAAAAGGTTAGGAGCCTAACCAATACAAAATGCAAAGGTTGAGGACGGATTGTGAAATTAACCCTAATTTATTAGCAAAGTTGTTTATGAATTGGGTAGCCAAACACAAAAAAAAAATATGTTTGTTTAGAGAATGATTATAGGAAAGACAAAAATCCAAGAGAAGCACTACTTAGCTCGTCGTGTCGTTACGTGTTCACTTAGCCTGAGCCAATTAGGACAGATTATCGTTTTTTCTAGCCTCGGTCTCTTGAAGTCATTTCGCAAGTTGAGCGCTTCTAGTTTTTCATAAGCCTAAGCTACTCTAGTCATCAAGCTACTGGCGAAGTGGCTAGCGCAAAATTTAGGTATCCACGTACTAGCAAAAATGATCAAGGCCTACCGTCGTTAAAAGGAAAAATGAAATGGCGACCTACTTAGAAATAATCACGTACTATCGTGAAAAATGCACACCTCCAATGATTTTTTGTTAAGTATCCAATTAGTTAAAAGCATTTAAAACATAAAACACTTGATGATATATCATTAGAGGTGTACATGTTTTACAATACACACTTTGGTCGTTGAAAAATTTCGAGGGACCTACTTGCTATATTTACAAGTTGTAACTTTCTTGGGCTTGTAGACTGATGATTTATCTTCTGAGAAAATGATGTTTACTTAAAAACGCAAAAGATGAACAAAATATCAATTTTATCTGCACCATTTTGGACTTAAAAAATATGATGGAGACGGACTTTTACAAAAATACGAAATGCAACGTGCAATTCCGATGCGGATTACGTTTGGTTTCGTTCAAGTAATGAATTTTAAATAATACCATATAATAATATTTAAACTCAATTGATGGCAATATTTTGTTTGATCTTAAAATCAGGTTTGACAAGTATAAAATATGACAAAATATCAAGTTGAAATCTTATGTTTTATCAGACTTAAACAAAGTTAAAGCTTAAGAAACGTAAAGCATAATAAAACAGCCAAGCAAACTTTCTATGAGTTTACTTGAGTTTTTCTATAAAATATTTCAAATATTACGTTTTTTCGGTTATCGCTTCTTAACTTTATCAATCTTCCATGTAGCTAGAGATTACTAGACAATCTACATCTGAATTATCTCACACTAAGACATCACATACATATGAGCTTTCAAATGATCTCCTAGCCACCATGTGTGCGGTGGTGAGATAATCCCACCAAACGTATGATAGGAAATAGTCGTGAACTCAGACGCTGTTAGAGGGGTGGATAGTATAATATTTGACGTAAGGTTAAAAAATTTTTGGGCCAATTTGAGGGTAGGCCCTCTATCTATCCGGGAGATTATTTTTTTAACTTTTACAACTTATGTTCTCCATTCGAATATCCACTCTATCATTCTATTTGATACATATATACTAGGATTGATGATGTGCCGCTAGACATGTGCTACGACAATTGATTAGGATGCAAATTTATCTTACGATATTAAAAAAAGAAAAAAAATTCTAGATAAAATTGTAAAATTATAGACAAGACGCAATATAATATATTTCGCAACCAGTTATAATTAATGTTTACTTTTCGAATTCCAGTTACCAAGAAAATATGTTTGTAAAGGATTAGAGATGTAAAAAATATTCGACGTACTCAAGACCTAGAGATACCCACATAGCATGGGGGTGGGTATAACCTGAGTGTGCAGAGCAAGTATGAGTATGAAATTCTCTATATTTGCTCAATACCAAGTACAATTCATTTATTGCCGACAGTAAGGGATGTTTTTTCTCATACAGCCCAAAAAAGAACTGATGTCTTGTATGTCACACTTCCTCCTCCATTCATCTCTTTTCTTGAAAATCATTCTTCCTCCTCTTCTTCTCCTCCTTTTTCCATTCCATTCTTGTGGCCAACACTCAACGCATTGCGGTGTACAACAAATAAAAACGTGCTACTTTTTGATACTACACAATTAAGAGTAAGGATAACTGAATAAGCCCTTATGTTTCGGCTAGGAATTTGGTTGAGTATAACGGGTACAATTACCAGGCATGTTAGGCATAATCGCTGCCTCCAACCAACGTGATTCCCATTCGTATTAGGATAATGAAAAATTCACATGATTTTCATAATCCAGTACACGTTAGTGCTTCAACAGGATCGAGGCTGGGGCGGATCAACCCCAACCTAACCTGACGCGTGAAGAATTTTGTACTCTCACCCTGTGACCCCCAAAAGTTCTGGTTGAGTCAGGATTTTGCCCAATTCACTACCAACCAATTTGATTATTTTTATTTTTTTGCCATTTTTCTTTTTTAGATTTTCAGGTTAATTTTAAAATGTTTTAAAATTTAATCAGGTGGTTGGTTCGGATCGAGGACCACCCGCAACTCACTGCGCCTGAATTGACGTGAAGCGCCCTCACCAGCCAACGCAGAGTGCAAAATTTTTTCACCTTGTTCAGGGTGGGGCTCTGTCGAGTTTCAGATGATTTAGTTTTTCTTTTTTTTTTTTTTTCCTTTCATTTATATTGCGTGTGTCATTTTATTATACTTTTGCATAGGTAAAATTTGAAAAATAACACGAGTTATTATAATAATTACATCTAATTATAATTGGTTGCCAAAGAGACTTAAGAAGTTATCAGACATATTTTGACAGCAATAGGAACGTTTAAGCACTAGACTTTTGGTATCGTAACGGTACCAGACAGTAATGTGACATAATATTAACACATTATTACAGCCTCCTCACCCTCCTCAAATTAGACCAAGGTTGGTATTATACCAGATCATCTTGTTTAGTGTCTTAACGGTATCTGGTGCTTAAGTATTTTCACATATTTTGATACTTTCGGAAGATAACAAATCATTAAAAGAGTTAGAAGTTGCTTTTTGTACTAAATTATTTAATTACATTGTGAATGACTATTGTATTCTTAAAACCCTAGATTTGTACATATAAATAGGGGTCTTAGATTTCATAATTATATACACAATTCTTGAGTTTTCTCTCTACTTTTCTGTCTACTTTTCTATTTTATTCCTTCTAATTCATAACGCATTATCAACACGATCTGTTCTTCGATTATTTTGGATTATGTTTTTTATGATGAATCGTGCATGAAATCATAATTAATATGATTTTCCTTCCAAAAATCGTGTGTTAAGGGAGTGAATTCTCTTCTTGGCATATGAGGTTATTTATTTATTTTTTATTTACATGTCATCTTATTGGTATCTTCATCCAATTTGATGGTGAGATGGATTCCAATTTGATACATGAAATAATCTACCAATTTAATGTAGAGATATTTCTAAAATATTAATGGAATAGTCTGCCAATTTAATGGTAAGATTCTTTCCAAATTTTGTAATTATTAAGGATTTCCAAGAAAAATATTAATTTATTGAGATAGCTAATGCTGCATATGTTTCTCAAATTTTGATTAAAAAAGATTTATACAATTAGATCGCAATATTTATTTTATCAAGGATTGCTAATATTCAATTTCAATGAATTTTTAGTATCCAATCATTTATGTTATAAATACTCTTTTGTTTCTCCATGTGAAGGAGATCATGAATTCTCTCTTAATTTATTCCTTTCCTGAAATAATTGTGGCAGTCTATTATAGATGAATTTAAATATGAAAGGCACTATTTACCTCACCTTTATCATTCTTTATTATATTCGAACCACGATATGATAAACTCATATTGATCCATGCATCGTAATTGATACGTTGTTTATTGGATAAAGTTTTGAATTTCACATGATTATTTCTATATGTTATAATTAATATATTAATATTTACGGGGATGTAGCATTCTATTACATTAATAATCTTGAAAATTATTATGTATAAATTTTTGAAGAATTACAAACTTATCTTGATATTAAATATTCTTAAAAAAATATATGTATATGAATATTAATAATATTAAAGGAGACATAAGATATGTAAACAATTATGATATGATAAAGAAATATAATTTGTTTCATTATAAACAGCTCTATAAAATATTTGATAAGATATTTGTTGTGATTATTGAAAAGTTACAACTTTATCTCTTACTAAAAATATTCTAGAAAAATTTTACTTGTTCATGAAGAGCAAGATATAATGAGATTTATTGTTGATTATTATTTCTTGAAGAAATAACCAATATTCAATATTCTACAAGAATATTATAATTTCTGCTCCTGAAGAAGCACTGTTATTATTATTTTTTTATTAAATAATCTTTAATTCTCATTGTTATTTTATTAATCATTAATCATATAATTTGTTGTTATATGTGTATATTACTTATTGTTAAATATACAATATTGTATTATATGTAGTTGCTCTTGAAGTAATACAATCAATTATAATATTCCTACAGAGTATTTCTTACTCCTCAAGATTAATTCATACTAGATATAGTTATTAATTTACCGAGCTTTAGTATTTTAAACTATTACTCCTAAAATAGTAATAGTCTAAATAAATTCCAAAAGGAGCAATACATTATGCTTTTGAAGTGGCACAATTTATTGTTATATTGCAGTTAAATATTACTTATTTTTGGAGAACAAAAATATAAAAGATCTATACTAAATATTTTTGAAGAATATTTAGTTACTGTTCCTGAAGTAACGATATTTTAAATCAATACTAATTAAAAATGAAAAGTTGATATTGCTCATGAAGAGCCTGTCGTTGTATGATTTAAATTTAGTGAAATAATTTATTGATCATTTGTGGAAATCACATTAGTACCAGTACAATTATTTGTTCTAGAAGAAAAAAGTATTACAAATTTTAATATTCTAGAAGAATATTGAGCTACACTAACAAGCCGTAACAATCTAAATGATTTGGTATTAAATGTATTGCTCATGAAAAGCAAGTAGTAACAATTGTTAAAAAAGTAATGATAAATAGACAAAATAACATACAAAAAATTTAACGAAACTGACACATGGCACGATTTTTTTTTCAACACATCACATTATTTTTACATCAACACTAACCACACAAGCTACATGTCAACTTTGTCAAATTTTTTGTTACTAACTTTATCCAATTAGAATTATTCTTTTTAAAATTCTTTGTTACTTGAGAAATAATAGCAATTTAGATTGAGTATTACTGAATATATGTTACTTTTGGAGAGTAAATTTTATATAAATTATATCTAGTAAATATTGAGAGTTATTCTTGAAGGACTTTTATGAAATCCAGAAGATTTCATTTAAATCTAAACTGCAAATAAGTTTTATCTATATGAATTATGAAAAAAATATGTTTTCATAGCTTTGAATTCTATAAAAGTTTTATCTCATCGGTTTCCTTCTATTGTCACATACCTCATACATTAATGGAGTAAATGAGTGAGCTTATTATATGAAGTCCATACACTCTTATTATATCATTGGTAGTTCTTATTTTGGATAATCAATTATTGGATTATCTAAATTATTTTATTTTAATTTTAATTGACGTATAATATATGATTGTTTAATTTATTGATAATTCATTAATTTATATTTGTTATAGTTTCCTAAAAAATTATGATTTTCTGAAAGCTATCAATGATCTTGATGATTATTATAGATAAAATAGATTTACTCTTAAAATTCTAATACATTAGAAAATAAAATATTATTGATTGTATTTTCTTAAAAATTACTAAATTTAGAATTCTAGTAATGATCTTGATTATTATTACATTGCATTTTGTTGTGTATCTTTAATCAGTGTAACTTTGTTCCTATTATTGGTTTCCGGAAGAAAGAAAATGTCTCACAGTCATTAATAATCTGGAAGATTATTATGAGGTAAAATAATATTTCTTTTATAGGAAGATCACAATTATATCTCACATTCTAGAAGAATATATGGTAGGTTCTAAGGGAGCTATGGAACATATTATCTATTAGATTTCTTGAAAAAATACCATAAATATAATATTCTAGTTGAATATGTTGTGCTCTCGAAGAGCAAAATATGTGAGATTTATTATTGTGTTTTTATGAACAAATGCACAATACATTGATATTCTGGTTGAATATTATAAAGTGAAAAATTATATTACGTTTAATATTTCAATGATTCATTTTATTAAAATTTAGATGATTTTAAAGAATGTTGGACTATTGCTCTTGAAGAAGTAATATCTTAATTAGATTGATATTACTCCAGAAGAGTAGATTTATAAGAATCTAGATTGAAATAGTAACATATTGCTCTTGAAAAATATCATTTCCATGAGTATTCTGTATGAATATAGAATATTAATGATTCTATAATTTCAGTTAATTTAATATTTATAAATTTGGTATTCGAAATCTTAGAGATTTCATAAATATATCTTGTAAAAGAATATTTTATTGTACTTGTGAAGTAGTACAAATCTCAACAATATCACAAGTAATCTTATATCATAAATATAGTGATATTTCTGAATTGATTTTGGCAAAAATCCTAAAGATGTCATGTATAAATTTATGAACAGTCGTATAAAATCTTGCAGAATTTATTAAATATATTGAACCAGAAGTTCAATTATTATTTGAAATTTCTTGTTAAGCCGGAAGTTTTTTATTTGACATGGCCAGTTCGACCATTCCAGTTTTTTATAATAACAATATTGATAATCATTTGAAGAACTAGAAGTTCTTTAGATTCACATATCATCTGTTCTCAAAGAAAATAGATTACAAACGTATCACTAGCTAAATTTGGAACCATGTTTCCAAATGTATTTAGAAAATATTTAGAAGTAAACCATGAACCCATTCACCCTTCATGTGGACCATCTAGATTTAGATCCACTAGAGGTTACATGTGCGATATAACTCATAACTTTAAGTTTGTGAGATTATTTGCTCGACTGACTAATTGTGAGCAAATTTTTAAATATAAAATAAAGATATGTTTGTCTTGCTAGTGAATTTTATATCCCAAGTAAGTTATATTTGCGTTTGGTTGGGATATTTTGTTGCCAATGGTTAGCAAAATAATTTTGTTAAATGCCTTACATCATTTGCCATACCATTTATTGAGATAAATATTAAGTGAAACTTATGTTTCACTTGTAATATTACTTTTTATATAATATGCCAAATAAAATTTATAATATGATATCCCTTTTATAATTGATTTACAGTTAGAAACCTCAATTTACTAAAGGCTATAAATGCGATGTTTGTATAATCACACTGCCACATTGAGATGGGCATTTTTAAATACTGAAACTATATGTTCGAGTTTGAATCCTTTTTGCATAGCATTTATTTTTCATTCCTGAAGGATGATATGTCACGACATGATTTATCGACTGTTGTTTTATTTGCCAAGTCTTCTCAGCATTAAGAAGAGGAATTGATAGTTGATAACAAATATATGAAAGGTGTCTTTGTAATCATCGCATATTATAACGCAAACATGAAGTTTGTAAGACAATTTGCATTTTAGATTACTGACTATATTATTACCAATAGTATATATAAAGTTAAAGGCTCCAATTTAGATTGATATAAAATCCTGTAAGAGGATTTGAATATTAATAGCACGCCTGAAGTACGATATAGTCGATTCCAAAATAAATATCTGAAATAGAATATAGAGCAAATATTTTATATGATGGCTATAGTGAGGCATAATACTCTAGAAGAGTATATAGACATAACTAATCAGAAAACTCCTAAAGTGGTTCAGGTATTTGAAATTAGTGAAATAAAAGAGATCTCAAAGTGTTATGTCTATAATGAGAATCAAATGAAATCGATAAGAAATGGTTGACGACGATAAATAAATATCAATGAGCTCAATGATTGCGAGGATAATGAATTAATTTTTCATCAAAAACTTTAATGACATAGAATATTGGCCAAAACAAAAGGTATAATCCAGTAGATTGCTATATGTTAAGACCAGCAGTCTAGTCATTTGAAAATATATACCATGCCAACAAAATATCAATGGATACCTATGTGGAAGTATCATTAAATATGTTGTGTTACAATTGAAAAATAGTATTGTGCTCAATTGACAATATATGAAAATATTATAAATATGGTATAATTCCCAAAGAATTTGATATGTATGAAGCACATAAAGAACTGAAAGTTTTTGCACAGATTGCCAATATATATAAGAAAGATACGCGTTGTATTTTTTCCTTGACTGAGATTTTATCCCATTAGGTTTTCCTATCAAGGTTTTTAATGAGACAATTTTAACAACGTATCAAGGAATAATGTATTTTTCTTTTACTCAGATTTTTTTCACGCAGTTTTTTTTCATGTTAGGTCTTGAAGAGTATTGAAGATTTGGTGAAATGATTCAATACAAGAGGATCATTATTGAACGAATTTTGGGGGAGCAGCTGTACTCTTTTTCCTTCGACTAGTTTTTATCTCATTGAGGTTTTCTGGTAAGGTTTTAATGAGGCAGTATCTTGGACGCTCCAAATTTATTCAGGATCAATTTCACTCTTTTTTTCTCCAAACAAGGTTTTTAATGAGGTAATTGTTGTATAGATTAGTCATTCAAGGGGGAGTCGTAAATTATTTAATTTTTGTAAATGACTATTGTACCTCTAAAACCCTAGACTTGTACTTATAAATATAGAGTCTTAGATTTCATAATTATATACACAATTCTTTAGTTTTCTCTCTATTTTTCTGCCTACTTTTCTAAATTATTCCCTCTAATTCATAACACATGGTATGGTGTTTGTCAAAATAGCCCAGAGAAAAAGGAAAAACTGTTACGGCCCAGTCTAGTAATGCCTTCGCTGGACTGCCGGAAATCGTTAATGATAGGGAGGGCCAGTGGAACATCTCCAATGTCCTGTGCATTAAAAAGAGAGGAAAAAATTGCGCCATGTATACATATTATTCAATGTGCTTGACAACTATTTAAAACAGTTTAGTTTAATTTTTATTATGTAGTATCTTTTTATTAGTTACTTTTTCAAAAAAAACAACCATCACTTTTACTGCTTACCCTTTGTTCTTAACAAAAATTTTCCAACATCCAACATAAATGTCCTTATGGCACTCGTACTTGTAGATGGCTATACACTATATGTGGAATCGAAATTCCACTTAATGTGCATAAATACACCTATATTCTCACCGCTGTCTCTATTGATAATGTGATAGTGTCACGTCATCCTGTAAGACTTATACCTCACTCATTATCACATATATTCGTAAAGAATAATTTTATTTGAGCAAAAAAATCGATAAGGTGTTTAACAAAAAATATGTGATATTGATTTTAAAATTGATGTGACGGGTTGAAAAAAAGACAAAAAAAAAACAAAAAACAAAGTCCTCCTAATATCAGTTCTGTTGAATATTTCATATATGTGTTATTTTATCTGGTTCAGATAGCACAACTCACCTCTAAAAGAGTTGCAACTTTTTTTTTTTTTTTTTTTTTAATATTACAAGAGGGATTGTAGGTGGTGGGGATTTAAACTTTTGATTAAAAGTGTATGAAACTAATTAGAAAGCTATTAGATTATACAAGTCTTGACGGTTAAAACTAATTTTCGGAATAAATTAAGAATTTTGGATATACCAAAAAGAAAGTGTGATAGAGGAGTAATCGATAAGCCAGCTAGCATCTTTACCTCCAGCACAAGGAAAAGAAATGATTTAAAAAATGAAAGGGTCAAAAGGATAATGGGAACGCAAATGCGTCACATTATGAAACTGACCCCATTTGACCACAGTCATATTTGACTATTATGACACGTGCGGAACATGCATCCCTTTTCTATTACCATTATCTATTGTCTAATGCATACTTATACATACATCCGTTCAAAAAATAAAAAATAATAAAAAAAAAATAATAATAATAATAATACATATATATACCTGTACTTATCCACAGTCTACCTTCTTTGGCCTCTCATTTTTCCTTTTTTCTTTTTCTTCCCTTCTCAAATTAGGCATATTTACCCGTGAAAAAACAATATATATAAATATATAATATATAAAACCATATGAATACACCATATAATATATATTAAGAATAACCACCGACTCACGAACATGTAGACACGCGTCCCTAATAAGATTGACTCGTCACGCCTAATCCAGTTATAAAGACGGGTATGGAGCAATATTTTTTGCCCTGCTGTGAGCTAGGGGGCAGGTCCCGGTTAGCTTGGACCTATGACCCGTCAAGAATTTTTTTTTTAAATTAAATTTAATTCTGAAAATGTGTAAGAAGTTAATTTTAAACAATAAATAAAGTCTAGCTGTCTCTATCGTTCATTTCAATTTCTACGTTGTATGGTAAAATTGTTGAGGTTTCAACTCTTTAGAGTATTTAATTCATCTTTTATGTTAAGCTCATCAATTGATAATGTATTGTAGATAACATGAAAAAAATTTATGGTCATTTCATGAATCATGGTAGCGCCCAGCCTCGCCTCGCCTCGCCTCATGACCAGCCTCATGAATTCGTGAGTTTGTGGTGAGTCTAAAGCAAGTTCAAGACTCGTAGGGCGGGTCCACAGTATGGCCGACCCGCCCAAAACCCAACCGTTGTCATTTCTAATATAATAAAATTGTATATATAACACTATATAATATTATATATGATCATATTGCATATATCAGGACAAGCCATTTAATTGTAATTTTTTATGTAGTGTGTCCTGATACACGGTATGTATACGACATCATATGATATCATACTATATGGTACTAGATGAAGACTAATTTACTTGTCAAAAAACTTAAACGATTAAATAGAGTTGTATCAATATTCTAGTAGCGTGCACTATAATATGTAACCAAGAGACTTTGATTTTTTTTTTTTTTTTTTGCATCAGGTATTTCAGCTTGCGCCGGACTAAATCTTGGCCTCCAGGATCCTGCCCCTAGAACCCTAGAGGAGGTAAACAAGAGACTTTGTTTTAGTGATACTAAGAACGTATCATTATATATATCAAGTTATTTAATTCAAGTTCGTATCATCTTCCTGGCCATGTGATTCTCAGCTCTACTAAAAAGGTGTAATACGTGGTACGAGCAAAGACGTTCAAATAATAGCGGAACATAACATGACCAAGACGTAAGATTTAGAGTATATATGTCTTGAGTTTAAACACACTTGGATGTGAGACTAATTGTGTGATCTTTAGAAAACTAAATTATACACATTAATAATGGGATGCGTATAATTTTTTTTATTAATAGTGAGATTATTACTTGTTTAGATAGACTAGTAAAGTTCTAAAACTATTATCTAATTTTTCATGAAGGAAAATTTTCAAGCACTTCTCAGGAGTTTTATTAAAAAACTTATCATCCCATGTGGCTTGTATGGATACATGTTACTTGTATTTAAAACCTAAACTATGTGCATTTTAAATTAACATGACATGTGTGATGCCGCATAGGAGAGAAGTTTTTTAATAAAACTTTTGAAAAGTGTTTAAAAGAGACTCTTTTCATGAAACCAGTAAAATGACGTTTATCAGGGTTCTTTGGACAACTAACAGGGTCATTTACTTTATTTTTTTATTGATTGCTTTTAGAAATCAAACAATCTACTGATGAGATAGAATGCTAATAAATGGTGTTAGAAGATTTTCATTAGGCATTACAAGAAACGTAAATTTTTCATCTATAAGAACTAGTATGTGAACTAGATATTTGACAGTGTCGTTTACTCGTAAGACTAAAATTTTGCAAACTTGTCTAAATAAACAGTAGTCATTAGCATTTTCCCTTTCTCTTTGTACGTGTTTTTGAAAGGGTTCTGAAGGAATATATGAACAGGTAATGAGGAATCTTTCAGAAGTTTCAACTTAAATAATTGAACCTCTCATTTATTGGTGAAGGCGAAAGCATTGTTGTAATTAATTTCTACAAAATATATAAATTAGAAGTTGAAAAAATATATATACAAATTAGAAAAGTTTATAACGCTTTAAGTTGTCGTAGACAAATCGTAGAGATAAAATATATGATTTTATTGAATTCTTTATGTCGTGCGATAATCTATAATTAAAATAAAAATTGCTTGGTACTTAAAATCTTGTACAAGTGACAAAAGACTTATATTTTAAATTAATGAAATTTTTAATCTTTTGTGAACCAACACTTGATAAGTATCTCGTCTTCAGTCTAGCTATAGATATAGATATGGCTTCGAGTTTGGAGTCCAACCACCAATTATGAGAGAGGCCACGTCATCTGACTCGTCTCTGGTTTGGGTATAGAAACAGATTGGACTTTGAGTTTAGAGCCTGACCACCAATTATAAAGAGCCACGCCATCTACTCCCTGTAATTGGTGGTCGGTCTCTAAACTTAGTGCCCATTCTATTTTTATAGAAAATTTAATCTCATTTGGCAAAAGATATTAAGGAGTCGAGAATTTTATTTTCGAAAAACCCAACAACAACCAAATTGATTTTAATTACTGAGTTAAACGATTCTCTTTGATCAATTTTTCTATAAGGTTCTAATACTAGTATGAGAATCGAATTTTAATTTAGTCTCGACGATATTGTACTTTAGAGTGGTTAATTAACATGCAATAAAGTTTCTTTTATCTTAACCTTGTTACACTCCCGTTATCATTTTCTGTTTGTTACATTATTACTATCGTTAACCTTTCATTTAATTAGCAATTGTGTGCTTCTAACGATGGTTTTCATTGAAAATAAGCACCTGAAAATAGTATTCAAAAGAAAGAAGGGAAAAACTTACCTTACTTCTATTTAAAAAAAAAGAAAAAAAAAATACAACATCAATGCACATTAGTTGGTGTCCATCTATTGAGTCAAATGACAAAGCCTGACTGTCAATGGATAACAGTCATTTCATATGTTACAAGTGATATGTCACTTGACTATTTTCTATTGACAATCAAGCTCTATACACGAAACTCAATCTAGTTCCATAGAAATCAGTCAATAGGTGTCCTTCTTTTAACATTTAGGAGGAAACCCAGAAAAAAGTAATAATAAAATAAAAACTTTAACTACAACAGTGGTAATACTTAGTAGAAGCTTGACCATTAGAATGGGATAGTGATAGAGATAAACATTTTAATGCAACTGAAAAGTAGCTCTAATAAAATTTGGTGACTACGCTCTCCTCCCCAATTTTAGTTGCTTCTAAACTAATAAACAATTATGACAAATATATGGAGTTCATGCACAAGAATAGTGCCTCATAAGGGTAAAACATATTCAAACTTAAAATCGTTTTGGACAAGAGGAGTCAAGTCGGACCATAAACTCAAATAATTTTAGTTTTCATACATTTGGGCGTTGTGATTGGCATACTTCACATTGTACTGTTTAATTTTATACAAAGAATTTTTCGTATCACTAAATTTAGATAATTTTAGATGAAAACGCTTTCGAAATGAATGGCCGTTGTCTCACGTATTACTAGGATCTCTCCAATTTTCTCACATATTACTACATCTCTCCAATTTTTCTTTTCTTTTTTTTTTTTTGAAGGAAAATTTTTTTAACGTTCATTATTGTTCAGCAAGTCGGGTTCATTAATGAGTAACAAATATTGTGCCCACTGTGGAGCTATACTCAAAGTACAAGGATCAAAATATAATCGAGATTTCCTACCTATTTTGTATGCCACTGCATTCTTTTTGTATAAAATTTGTATGCCACTGCATTCTTTTTCCTTTATACAAACTGCACAAAATAGCCTCCTCCCCTATTGAGTAGAAGTCTAGAACCAATAATCATGGGTAAGAAGCCCAAACTTTGAAAGATCCTCTCCGATTTTCATTTAAAAGTAGCGAAAAGAGATATTTTTTAATTTTTTGGGTAATTAGGGTAACGAATGATCCACTTTTTAGTTTTTAATGAAAGTTTGCTTATTAATCTACCAATAGTAAAATAGTAGTATTTGGCAAGTAGTGACACATCAATCAATTAATTAATTAATAATGCATTAAAGAAGGAGCAGATCGGTTTCTTAACGAACGGGCAATGAATTGCTTTACTTGTACTCATAACTTTATTACACCACACTTATCACTCTATTTATAATTTATAATAATTATTATTATTTCTCCATTTTGGGTCACTTTAGCTCTTTGTTTGTTACTTACTAAACACTAATTAATTGATGAATTAAAACTACTCTTTGCCCAATGAACAAAAGCATGTATAATATAATCCACTGGTTTTGAATTATAGCATTCTTGATTAGCTTTTGAAAAATGAATGCTTTTCATTTTTTTGACTTTTCTATTTTAAATGAATTGATCACCTAACTTAATGTGTGAAATTTGATGTTAACGTACATGTAGTGATTGAATTGATTCAAGAATCTTTAATAAGTTCAATTCTCTACGCTATTTCTGAATTTTGTTGATCTATCTAATATATTTTTATTTTTAAGATACTTTAATATTTATCGTGATCGTTAGAGAAATACTGGTAACATGAGAGTCCCATATCTCTTTTCACACGAACAACTGTCTAACTCACTAAATATTTCGTCTTGTACCATTGTATTAAATATTCGAATGCATTCTATTTGAATTATTTCTTCCTTTTTCTGTTCTTGTTGTAACGAAACAAAGAATAAAATAAACCACCACTGAAAATATAAGTTAAAAGAAAGGATGAAACACCATTAAGGTAAAATTAATAATAAATATATAAATAAAAAGTGAAATAGCAAAAACAAATAAAGATTTCAACCCGTCAATAAATAAATAAATAAACAAATATATCAAAAATAAAATGGCGGTAGCACCCGTACTTATCCACGAAGCGAAATTGCAGCTATCTTCATTCAGTTATTTTCTTTGTAAGAAGTTGGTCCTTAACTTTTTGGTGTCTCTATCTTTTGATTTGATATTGTCTAATTATTCGACACGTCATTTATCTTAGTTCTCTTAAAAACACCAATTCGTATCAAATTATGGCCAGCAATCCAAGTTCAAATGCCAAAATCAGTATCACAAAATTTAAATTAGCATCAGCAGCACGTGCCTTTAAGAGATATATACTCAGTGATTACAACATATGATTTGAAATATGGAGACGAACATGCTATCAAGCCAATAAGTTGAGGACAAGTAGTAAAATTTCACCCACAGACAAATGAGTATTTCGTATTTGTCAACATATTCATAGATTTTATAAATTCTTCCTTACAAATAACGTTTTTCGAGTTACATTACACAAAACCATTTTAGTAATAAATATATTAAGAGATTGTCAAGCCACTCACCTAAAAATTCATTACTTTCGGTTGGTTGAACAAATTTGCCTTACTACATCAACCAAAAACTTAACAATTTTGCATACTCTTGAAAAAGTTTGTTCAAGTCACAGTTCATGTGATTGAATTAACAATTGACACTAGTAACACAATTATAGCTTTTCAAGAATAATTTTTAGTAATTTACAGAAAAAATATTCTTAGAAATGTCACGAAAGAAAGAGAATTGTCCCTCCGAGTATAAATTAGAGACCTAATTTGTCATTTACTCGATAATAACTCGATAATAATACACACGCATACTTACTTGGGGGGTTACGTGGAGGCTTCTTCCAAAAGTAATAACATGCGAACCAAAAATTACGAGAAGAGGCCAACGAGACAATCAGAAACAGCTAAGCCTAACCCCAAATACACTTAATCTTCGATTTCCGTGTCAGGCAAGCATCCACCACACTCTTTCATTTCCTTAACCCAATCGCCAATTCCCAAATCCAATTCTTTTTTTTTTCTTTTTTTTTTAAATCAAGAACACTCCCCAATTTTCCAATTTTTTGTTTTGTATAAAAACTTTGCTTATGCTTGCCTTCTAATCTATCTTCATTTCACAACTTTCTTGTCAAACCCCCCATTATAATTTACTGTTGCTTTTTTATTTTTATTTTTTTTTTCACTTGGACTCATCTGATTTATGTGTTGAGTTTTGTGGCTGAGTTTGTTCTTTTTCCGGGAGCACCAAACTCCCTAGAACTCGAGATGGGAGGAGAGGTGGTGGGTGCGGCTGCGGCGGCAACAGCGCCAGCGAGGACGGTGACGCCGCCTCCGACTTCTCTGGCGCCGGGGTTCAGGTTTCATCCTACGGATGAGGAGTTGGTTAGGTACTATCTGAGGAGGAAGGCATGCGGGAAGCCCTTTCGGTTTCAAGCTGTTTCTGAACTTGATGTCTACAAATCTGAACCCTGGGAGCTTGCTGGTATGTATATTCATATGTTTATTTGCAGATGTATATGAAATTAGCATTAATGTATTTATGTATTTTCGGTTGATTTTTTCTGCCTGGATAAGATTTTTTGGACTTAATTATGGGGCTTTCTAGGTGGAAATATCATTTCTTGAAGTTTGCTATCTATTTTAATCGTTTTGTTAATGTTCTTTGTGGTTTCTTGAGATCGGAATATTACATGGAATTTCAGTGATGTGATGTTAAAAACAATATATGCATATGGAAGTGTAAAAAATTGCTGTTTGATGGGCTGAAGATCAAAATTTCAGAACATAGCCATAATATATGTGATTTATGTTAAGCTAAAGATGAGATTGTTTTAAACCTTGAATATGATAAAAATGATAAATTAGAGGGAATGCAAAAAAGGATATATTGACAGAAATATGTATGTTACTGCCTACATCTATTAGTATACTTGTAAGGTTGTCTGAATTGGGGATGCAAGAATTAAGTTTGAGTATCATCTTTGTTATTTTGATATATATATATATATATATAATTGTGTATCTAGTTCTCGTCTTTGGACTTCTGTGTCTTCCCTCCACCGGTACTCTTTTCGTGGTTTTCTCTGAGTGTCTATGTGATATTTTTCCAATCCTTCTGATCTTGTTTCCTTATTTTTGGTTTGAAGATTACACATTCCTGAAGACTAGAGATCTAGAATGGTACTTCTTCAGCCCCGTGGACAGAAAGTATGGCAATGGGTCTCGGCTGAATCGCGCCACTGGCAAAGGTTACTGGAAAGCAACTGGAAAAGATCGGCCGGTGCGCCATAAAAACCAGACAATTGGAATGAAAAAAACCCTTGTTTTCCACAGCGGACGAGCGCCTGATGGCAAGAGAACAAATTGGGTGATGCATGAGTACAGGCTTTGTGATGAAGAATTGGAAAAGGCCAAAGTAGCACAGGTGTGGGCGGTGATTTTAGGATTTAAAGTCGGTGCATATTTCTTTTTCTTTGTTGAAAGTATTGAATCTTAAAAGAAATTCCCCCTTTTTTTTGTGTGGGAAAAGGATGCATTTGTGCTCTGCAGAATCTTCCAAAAGAGTGGTTTAGGACCACCAAATGGGGACAGATATGCGCCTTTTGTTGAGGAGGAATGGGATGACGATGCAGCCCTTGTAATTCCTGGTGCAGAGGCCGAAGATGATGTGCCCAATGGTGATGAAGCACGAGCTGAGGCCAATCACCTTAACCAGGTTTTCTTTTTGTCTTTTTTTTCACGTAGTTCATTTCCATTATCGGTATCATGTTACATCTTGCTCTTTGTTCGTATCCATGTAGTTCACTTCCTTCATGTGTGTCACCCCGTTTTAACTGTGAGATATTTTTTTAGTTTATTCATCGAATGTTGTGCCATACTAAGGTTGTTTTCTTTTGATTGAAACCAACAAGAATCGCAAGTTATGCCTATATTGGGATGCGAGTGAATCTGCGCTAAGTTTTTGTGTACTATTCTCTAGAAGTGTTGCATTGAACATTAGATTTTATGACAGAAAGGGAAATCCTTGTTATAATAGTACAACACTCTGGATTTTATTTTATTTCTACAACTGTAAATAGAAAAGATATTTAAATTCAGTTTTCAAAATGTGTTCATGATAGTTTGGATGACAAGGTTTTCATCATTGGGCTCAATTGTCCAAGAGGTCTGGGGGAACGTGCTCCCACCTTTATTTACTAATAGATAGGGAATTAAAGATATACTTGAGGAGGAGTAAGATTAACAGTGAGTTCATTTAATTTTGATTAGGTACATTTCAACTAAGATTTTCTGGCTTAATTTCTACTAATGAAGGGTCGGTTTGGCATCCAGTTACAAATAGGATGTCTTTTTGACACGAGGCGTCAGTTCATTCAGATGAACCCTAATTGTTAATATGTTGATTAGTTATTCCCTGGCGTTCCTTTTTCTGTCAAGTTCTGCATCGATAGTTCTTTCCGCAATGCACAAGTAGAAAGTGATGGGGTATTTCTACTTTGACTTTTACATGCTTTTATACCATTTTTGTAAACCTCAGGATGACACATCCTGTAGATGTCTGCTCATATGTTTCAAGGGAGCTTGAATGTTACGATATGTTAACACCAGTGAGTAGCATGGTAGTATGTTAAGCTTGCTAACTCTGGAAGAGTCTGAGGACTACTCAAGTTAGCTGATATATGTGTACTGGTTGCAAATGGTTTTGCGGATTAGAATGGGAATTTCAAACCTTCCTGCCCTCCCCCCGGGGGGTTCACTAGATGGTATGGTCGGGATATCCTTGACGGTCTTCTTTATGGCTTGATTGATTGTTGTTACATGAACTTGAATGGTGAACTGAAAACATTTGATGATCCCATACCATGAAGTCTTGTCACCTATAAAGCAGTTTCCTTCTTTACGGTAAAGGGCCTTGTCTAAGTGGCAAGTAGTCAATTTCTCACTTGATCCAGCAGTATCAACGTGTACAGAACTTGGGGGAATGGGAATTTACTTTATATTAAGAAAATCTGCCTTGTTTTTGCTTTCCTGCAGATCGGCTTCAGAGAAGTAACTGAAACATCTGGTAAAGAAATTTGAATATATAATTTGAAGAACATCCTTCATAAATTACATTGACAAATTTGCTGCTACTGGTGCATGGTTACCTTCAAGTGTTTAGTTCTTTATTCGTCTGTAGAAGTGAGAGATAACAAGTTATGAGTTGGTCATCTGCTGACAGCCAATTCCATTAATTGATATTTATCTCGGCTATTTTTATATGCTGTTAGTTGATTGATTGAAAGTTTTGTTTCAATCATAAATGAGTTCTCCCGTCAAAATTATCACTCTGGTAGATCGGAAGAGCGTCGCTTTCCCGAAGACAAATACATCTCTAAAAGTGCTTTCAAACTTTGATCAAACTATGGGAGTTGCGCCTTCAGTCATGCTTCAACTTATATTTGTTCTACAGGATACTCATCCTCTCAGCATGGCTCCTCTCCAAGTTGAGAATCAAATTGAGCTGCAGAATCTCCCATTTGTATGCAAGAGGGAGAGATCTGAAGAAGAGCCTGAACCACTTTCTTTATCACAGAGCAAAAGATCGAAGCAAGATGATCCTAATTCAAGCCATGCAAACGGATCAGAAGATTCTACTACAACAAGCCATGATCCTTCAACAATGATGATGACGACAAATTCCTCCCCTGCACTTCTGCAATTTCCTTTATTAGAACCTGTAGAACCCAAAGAAAATAATACAGCCAACCCGGTTACCTTTGACTCTTCCAACCTTGAGAAGTCTGTGCCACCTGGTTACTTGAAATTTATCAGCAATTTGGAGAATGGGATCTTGAATGTCACCATGGAGCGGGAGACCCTGAAAATCGAGGTGATGAGGGCTCAAGCAATGATCAATGTTCTTCAGTCCAGGATCGAGATATTGACTAAAGAAAATGATGAATTAAGACAACACGTTCGTGAGGTCTAGATAATTGCGGCACCTGTGTACTCTAGTTTTGTAGTTTACTTTGTCAGCCTCCGTTGTACTGTCTCCGTGTCATGGAAAAAGAACAGGGTAGAGATCCAGTAACCGGGATTTCAAGACACTTAGCTCTTTGCCATGTAATATTATGGTAGTTTAGTCTGAACGAATGCATCCGTCGACAATGCTTTGTCTCATAGACTCAAAAATCGTTGGAATAAAGTTGAGATATTACAATTTTGCTGGTTTTGTTTCTACATATATAAGCGACTATTTACATCCTTTGGAAAAAAGAATAATGCTTCACGAAATTATCAACGTTATTCGTATATGGTGATGATGTAGACGGAGGAACATTGGCTTGAGTATTGCTTATTTTGGAGTGGTAGTTTGCTCTTAAGTGACTTAGAATCTACAAAATATTTTGAACTTCTTTTGTAGTTTTCTTTTAGCTTGTCATTAGGTGATTAGAGTTGGTTCTTTTTATTCCTTATGGATGTAAATATATTTTTGATGAACGGCTAGTGAAAGGCAGTTGACTACTGGCTTATTATTAAAGGCACGTCTGATATTCGACATCTGACAAAATAGAAGTTGAAAGCAAGATGTATTTCAGCTACTACGAACCCCACTTAAAACTACATACGGCTAAAAGAAATAAATAGAATTAATTTCTCACGATAACTAAACAAATATACTCTCAAAGCATTTAAGGTGCATTCCAGTTTACGTAACTTTATGACTCCATCTCCTACATGTGTACGTCTCAATTTTGAAGCCATTGGAGCTGCTATCTTACAATTTATTTGTTTCTTGTTACTATAATACTAGATTTCTCACCCGTACGTTGCACGGGATTTAAAAGTAATAATAATCGTACTGATTCTAGAGAGACATATTTATCTGACATGAAAAAGTGATATGTTTAGTTGTCAACTATATATTAGATGATTGTGGGTCTTGAAATTCACTAATTGTATATAAACAACCAATTTATATTTGCCAACAAATATTAATTATTCATATCATATAAACATATCTACTTAAAATTACTCTAATAACAAATGTTAATGAATTTTTATATAAAAATTTAATAAATTATTAATTAATAAAACCAGCTGAGTCATATATTAGTATTATGAGACATAAATTTTTATAATCATTTTATCATATTTATATTAATTATAGATATAGAATCTACAAATTGGAGTATTATAATTTTAAAAAAATCAAATTTAATTATTGCACTACAATAACCATATAAAATTTTTTTTCAAAAAATCATTAAAAATTGAAATTTATAATAAGATTTCAAATTTTTAGAAATTTAATCATTACAAGACGTACTATGCATGTATTTTCGAATTATAAAGATACTATTTGCTTTTTTTTGAAATAGAACTCTTAATTAATTTCGTGTTTGATTTGATAAGTGACAGATTCCTAATTCGAAATAGTTGGCTAAAGAAATTACCTTGAATTGACAATTGAATATGAGTTAATAAAGGGAAAAGTAAATATCATTTAATAAATTATCGTAATAATTTTCAAAAAAAAAAGATAAAAAAATACAAAAAAATGAATTAGATGATACCACTAGAAATCTTATAGAGCCAAAAATTTTATAGAGATAGAAAATGAGCGGGAAAAACAACTATTCTTTTATTTTATAGATGTAGATAGATAAGATGCAATGGGTTGTGATTGTAGCTCTCATTAAATAACATTACGAAGGGAACAAAGAAAATGAATTTTTTAACCGTGGTAGCATAGCCACCGTAGAGACCGGGTTCGATTCCCGGCTGGTGCATTAAGGTAGCGGTGATGATAACCGCGCCCAGTGCGACGCTAGGTCTGTCGCCTTGTCTGATCTTTAGATGAACATGTGGCGCTTCTGAGCTACTGCGATTTACTTTTTGTTGAAAGATATTTTTTTATTTTCTTCTTTTCAGTTGTACTCCGATTTCCTTTTTTCTCTCTTTCATTTTTCCTGCTAATTTTTGAAGTTTTCCTCTCCGGTAGTCTAAAAAGTAGTAAATGCGAAATGTTTTAAGGTCTCAAACCTTTTGAACTCAGCACATTTAGTCGCAACAATGCACAATTGAGAATCTATGTGTAGAAAAGCCTGAAACATCTAGTATAATTTCAAGGGTAAACGTGTACTATTTAGAACACAGCCACAGCGGCAGAAAATGAAAAACAGGAAAACGTTAGGTGCCGTCTGTGGCGTTTTCGGGTATTTATACAGTTTCCAAAACAAGTTCTCTTATCATGTTTTAAAAAAAAGCATTTTAGAAAATGGTGTAAATTTTTTCGCACAAAGTTGAAAACACAGAAGTCTCGTTTTCCTGGAAAACACAGAAAATGCCACTCTTCTCCCCGTGTTCCCTCTTGCCAATCGCGCTCTCAGAAATCTAAGGGCTAGAACCCCTAGGCATTGTGGAAGCAGCACTACTGCGCTAAACATCTAAAGAGTCAAACAACTATTTCCTATAATAACACTCTATTTATGGGGGCAAGCAAGCAGGAAAAAAAAATCAAATATTATGTTCAATAAAAGCCATCGAGGCATCCACATATATAAAAAGTTAATTGTACAGATAGCACCAACCAGCAGCGGGGTAAAAGTTGGAAGGTTACAATTACATGTTCACAAAGAATTTAGGGTCTGCAAGAAACAATAACATTAAACAGTAAGGCAAACAAGCAACAGAAAGGACATTTCTATTTTATGTAGCCTTAAGTAATCTAGTATTTGAAAATTCTCCATTTAACGAACAAAATAATCACAAGACTATAGCTTCCCTTCAGTTGCTTCGCTTTACGGAAAACCTGCATGTTATATTTCATTCATTGGAAGAGAGCCGTAAATGCTAGGAAGAATTTTCATGATTCTCGTCTAGGTTGCATGGAACGTGGAAACTGAAAAGGTGAAAAAGTAGCAAAATTGCATTCTTATGAGATGAGGGACATGCAATTCCAAATTGAAGTTCAGGCAAAATTCTTCCGAAGCTATCACTTGCCCAGCAACCTAGATCACCACTGCAACTGAAAGATACTTACCTGGGCAACTTCAGTAATTCCTGGTGTTGTAATGAGCCTAGCCAGCGACCCACTTCCAAATGCCACCAGAGCGCTGTCTCTGGACAGTTGAAGCAAGCTCCATTTCACGTTCAAAAGCAGATTTTTGTCTTCTAAGTGCCTGAACCTCCTCTTCTAATGATGGCAAGGATTCCAACAGCTTCTGTACCTCACTTATTTGTGCCTGTCATTGCCATTAAACATCAATAAAGAAAATAACCCTTTACAATTTTTAAAAACACAGGGAAAAAAAGTTAAAACATATAATTTAGGAACATAGAGAAACTGATCAGATTAAGTTGGCAAAAGGTTCAGAAAAATAAAAATAAAAGAAGAGCAGACCTCCAGTTTAGCGCATCTTGATCTCTCTCCCACAAGTTGAGCTTGAACTGATTGCAGTTCCTGGAAGCAGTTGGTGTAAATGAAGATATTAATAATAATACAATACTAAAACCAAATGAACTATTTATTCAGAGAAGCACACCTTTGATAGATCAGCATAATTTCTGTTTGCCTCTTCAATCTTAGCCTTGAGAGTAGAGTTCTCTGTCATAACTTCCGCAAGTGAAGACTCTGCTACCTTCTTTTCTTCTCTGATTGAATTAATTTCAACTAAAAGATCGTGGTGAGATGTATCCACTGGAATTACCTTGAAGTTTGGATCTTCTTTCTCAGGGAAGTCTAATTTTTCAGGCTTTGTCAAGGCATATGCAGCAGTAACAGAAGCCGCTGCCGCCGCTGCCGCTGGTGACTGAAATATCTTGGGATGTGAAGAGTCTCTTGGCTTTGGCCTCATTACAAATATCTACATAAGGAAAAACCAAGATCACACTGGGCAGAGCAATTTCTAATTTTCTATTTCGTCATTATGAGCAATAAATAAGATGCCGGGAGCACAGTTGTTTCTTCACACCGAATATGATCACACCATGCATGTAAACTTCAGAAAAAAGTTTCTATAGGAGATTTAGCTTTGGGCACATCAATAACTGAATGGTGAATTCAAGTGCACTGATAAACTTACCCGAATTAATTTTGTCAATGCAATATGCATCATAGATGCATAAAATAGTCTGGCAGACTGGAATAGTACCCCTAGCATTATTATGTGAAAGCAATAGAACACAAAAAGACATGCCTGCATTCTTTCTTTTCTCCTGTAGTTAAATTTTGCTTGCAAATGGGTGCTGATCCATTAATATGACAAAGAAAGAAAGAAAGACATGCTAGAGACAGTCCACTTTCCTGCACTAGCAAAGTTAATTCATTTGCATATTATGAACTTGCTGCGGGCTACAATTTCAGCATATTGTATCCTTTTATCCCCTTAATATGTAACCATCCTATAGGAGCAACTAACTTTATGATTCTTCTGTGAATAGAACAAATGCACATTACTCAACGCCATTACTTAATTCGGGACCTAAACACAGTTCACTATGATAAAGAAGGTTAACACATTTGCACAATAACAAAAAACTGTACCTCGTTATAGTATTTCCCATTGTAGCCACCAAATGTAATCAAAATCTGCTCACCATCTAGCAATGCCGAGGAAACACTGATTCCCTATTCATGGTATGATATCAGACTTTATGCAGAAGTAGGGGGAAACAAAAAATTAAATGATAAGGAATGACACAGAAATTACTTTCAGCTGCATTCCATCGGTATTCTGTTACCGCCTTAAAGCAATTCTAAAAAGCTTATGAGTTTTTTGAACAGCATAGATTGTTGAATACAAGCCAATAAAGAACGGGTTAGCATATGAAAAGTTGCAGAGATGTTAGAAACACAGGTCTGTTTCACTTGAGTGGTAATTCAGTGAAAGCAGAAATATCATGTTTCCCTTAAAAATAAGATTTAGTGACACTATTGCCGCATGTCCAACTTCAACTTGAAGCACCTCCCACCCTCCAGACCCCCCAGAGAAAAAAACCTAAAACTGACAAACCATATACATGACATGAAAAGAACAAACAGATAAAGGGAAAAGTCCTTCCACCATATATTCACCACCTGATCTTTTGTTTCACCCATCAGCGACAAATAATCAAAACTACTACCAATTGCAAGCTTAAATTCAACACAGAACTGTTTATCTCATTTTTATTAGTAATTCTCCAGAGGTTAAATTTGAAAAATATTCGGAGCTTGACATCTCTCTCATCTGAAATGCGACTATTCTCCATGAAGTAAGTGTAAGTAACAAGAACTGGAACAGTATAATCAGCAAAGATAATACCACTGGGCAGGGAAAAAGAGAATTGAATTATCAGCATGATCAATGTCAGGTACCATGCAGTGGAACTTAGCATAGATTTTATTTTCTTTAATAAGCAAACCCATTCATCGATGGGAAAGGAGAGCAACTCTTCTATCATTGGAAAATGGGCTAAAAACATAGTATCTATGGACAATAGAGCTATAAATGTGATGAATCCAAGGTTCTTTAAAAGGTCCCATATCTAAAAGGTTAGGATGACTACAAATACAGTGAACAAAGGCAAAAGAATATTCTGATCCTGGAATTGGATGCACATTACAAGAAGATTACCAACATAAGAGAGAGTAAGATGGAAGGTGGGGGCAAGAGGGTAGACTTTTAGCCGAAATGGAGGGCATATATTTTCTTTTGAGAGAGAGAAGATAGCCCCTCATATCCATTAGTCATTATCATTAAAAGGTCTATAGTTCATTGCTGAACATTCGTAATAAAAGGAGATCCTGTAAAAACGGAAGGCTTATCTGGGTATGGGAGGCAATAAATATAAAGACCCTCTCAGAATTCATACATACGACAACCTTCAGATTACCAAACAGTTGCTCAACATTTCCAGCAATAGAAAATGAAATGAAGCGTAGAGACCTCACTAGCTAGTGGATCTCTTTCCTTTACACTTGCCAACTTGGATACAGCTAGTTTAGACATATTTATAACAAGGGTTTCCAAGGCACCTGTAAACAAAAAGGACCAATCATCCATGCTAGTAATCAATTTGAACATATATTAACACCAGAAAGCAATTTAACATCATAAAGGATGTATATTTCACCTACCACTTCTATTGTCTCCACCACCAACTATAAACCAATCTCCGTCTATTGCAACACCAGTATGACCAGCCCTAGGAGTCACCAAATCACCCTGGATCTGTGGTTGAGACCATTCCATCTGCCCAATTAATCACAAACAGTGTAAGAATCTATCAACCATACATCAGATATTTATCTTTTATCATACATATTGGATCCAATTAGCAGGATATGATGTAATGATGAGTATTTCCTTCTCATCTAGGTCAGACCTAAGTAGCATATCACTACTTGAAACCCACAAGAGAGATCTCACTTAGCATGTCGTACGGAAAGGTGTTGTTGCTAAACCCCGCTTCATTCACATTAGCATGCCTTGTGTCTTCAGGATTATAAATTCTAAACAATTCACAAGGTATCTACCTCATTGAATGCAGGGCATGCTCTAGGCACATGCCTCAGGATGAGTGAAGCAGTAAAGAAAAAGCAGTAGAAAGGGAAGAACAGAGACTGCTTAGTTTTTGAGAATATCTAACTAAGCGTTTGTTCAGAAGGAATACTTTCAGGAAAATCAGATTTTTTTGGTTCAAGAATTCATGTGGAGCATGCCCACTCTTCTTACTGCAAATTAAACACCTCGCACAAAGTTGGGATAAAACCAGTTTTACCCACATGTGGCCATGTTGAGACTTGTGATTTACAATGGTGAATGGACAAGGGGCATAATAGTAAAAATTTCATATTTGTTGCATAACTAAATAATTTATTTTACTCAAAGTGAGGATCAGTATTGGGCTTGACCTAGAATATTGTCAAAATCACTGTGAGAGAATCACTCTTTCGAGCTAATGATCTGCCACAAACTGGAAGTATCTGAATTTACTAGATATCAAAAATCAGTAACTGAATTTTACAATTTTGATATATATAAATAACCTAACAAGAAATGAGGTAGTCTATTTCTGATTTTACTACTAAAATAAGCACATAAATCTGAGAGTATTCTCCCTTACTAGGGTTACAACCAGGCATAAATCTAAAATCTAATTTCGCTCACCAGTAGAAAAGCACTAACAAAACCCTGCATCAACTAATGAAATATTATAAGGCTGTCCTTACAAATATTCATTAAATTGGTCAAGTTAAAATACATGCGCAGAATGCCAGTCTTCTCCGCCAACATCATGAAAGTAAGGATGTGGGAATATATGTCAGGATGACAAAAGACTTGGGATTGGCAGGGTGCAAAAGTACCACCTTATCATAACATATGATATTAGTTTCTCACAGAGGTTTCTGAGAGGTCCTTCATCAGATATTCAGGTTCACGGGTTGAAAACGACAGTTATGAGGAAAATCATAAAATGCCAGAAGGTTTCCACTGTGTCCACTGGAGAATCAATATGGAGTCTGCTATCACAATTCAGTTACACACAGAAGGAGTCCACAAAATATGGAAATGCTTCAGGAATGAAAAAGGTAGACAAAGAAGAAAAGCTTACTGTTTCAAAGTCAAGCACATGGATATCATTGTAAAAATTTGAATGAGAGCATCCACCAAAAATAAAAAGGTAGCGTTCTGCATGCACTGCAGCTGTGTGATCAAATCTGGGTGTTGGTGGTGTCTGCCTATCAATGTAAAACAAAATGATAAGAATATTTCCCCAAACATGCACTTAGTTGCTGACAAATGTTAATTGATACGCACTTAGTCTCAATAGAGCTCCATGACATTGTCTCCAGGTCAAGAACATGAACATCATTTAATAGACGTCTATTTCTGTCTTCTCCACCAAACATAATAAGTTTGGAACCAAACAGAGTTACTGATTGACCACTTCTAGCTACCTAATTAAGAGCAGTATTATTAGAACCAATAATTTACATTAATAAGCTAGAAATACGTGACCATAAATACAAAATGATACAGATAATATGGAACTTCTGTTTCTCTGAAACATAAAAATCGCTCAGAAAATGACAAAGAGGACTCCGTAAATCAGTCGACTACCGGAACATTTCCAGAGGTTTCCATGACACCGCAACTGTTTGATTCAAGATCGATGAACCGCACTGCAAACCACACAGAAAAGATCCAAGTTTCAACCATAAACAAAAGGATGAAGATCAAAGAGATCTTGCAGGGTCTAAATGGACCAAGAATTTACTAGACTTGACAGAAAGAGCAAGACAGACCCATAGGAAACAAACCTGTTACATTGTCAGAAGCATTCTTCGATAGACCAGCAAGAAGCAGTAGCATGTTTTCCCACGTAATCTGGAGATAAAAGGTCATCTCTAAGTCAATCAAGTAATAAGTCACAAAAATATGCAAAATGGAACCCTGATTGAGCAGGTTCAGAAATTAATGTCCCAGTTCAAATCACAGCAAACGGAACTAAAATTAAATGATAAATAAAAACCAGAAGAGTAAACTAGCAGACAGATGCAAGAACTTTGAGCGAAGTCTTACCACACTGTGACCAGCAGTCGGTGGGAAAACTTCGAGTCGTCTACCATCCGTGTTTTTCACATTATCTGCTTCCGTGTTCAGTTTCATGGTCGACCATGTCAAATCTTTGAGATCAAAAGCCTAAAATGTGCAATTAATTGATAAAATGTAAGGGATATATGAACTTTGATTGGTCAGATTGGGTAGAATAGAGAACACCTGAATGTCAGATAAGTATCGGCCATTACGACTTCCACCTATAATATATAGCTTTTCATCAACAACAGCTGTGGCATGCTGCAATATACATCGAAAGAAATTTTCCAAAACAATTTATTAAGAGACATCATTGATGAAGAGAGAGAGAGAGAGAGAGAAGTAAAATTAAAACATATGATACAGCAGTCTTAGCATACTAGTAGCTCGAAACAGAAGTACAGGGAGAGAAAGCAAGGAATCAGTGTGAGACTGTAGATAATTGGTAGAATTTAATTAGTGAAGATCAGCACCTTGTAACGAGCAGCAGGCCGCTGACCAGATACGGGGAGTGCTATCCATTGGTCATAGCCTAATTCCAATCGCCAATCTTGTGTGTCCACTCCCATATTAGCTCTCTTGCAGTTCAGTAGAATGTGTAAGTTCCAGAATTACATTATAACTTGACATTTGTGAGATAATGATATTAAAAATTACACAGGTAAATCAACATTGCATTCACATTTTTATTGGGTACAAGATGCTGAATAAAGAAAGATCTCGGTCCCAAAACTGGAGGGGGAATAAATAACAGTTTATGCTTAATTGGACAATGGAAAACAGACAAGCTTCAGTGCAACTGGTCATAGGAGACACAGGACAATCAAACTATACAGATAATTGATGAAATATGATTCAACTGCAAGGTATCATTTGGGTAATTCGATGGCTGGAAGAGGACAAAAGAGGAAACTTCTTTTCAATAGACAGATGACAAGAACTGAAAAGAGAGAGGAGATGCATATATAAAAAATCTAAGTGGGAGTAAAGGAAGAAGAAGACATTTAACAGCACTTCCTCATATATAACAATGTTAAGCATGGTCTGTTTCATAGACATTATAAGAACCAAAATAAATTTTAGGTAAAATAAAGATTCCTGAACTTTCATTTGAAAAACAAAATTAGGGGCTCAGAATTCAATAATTTGTTGGCACCAGTAATTTAGGGTATACTAGTTGCAGTTAGAACTGGTTGCTTCCTGCAAATTTACATTTCAAATTTCAAGTTTCACCTTGTGTGCACACACCCCCGTGAACAAAAGAGCAAAAAAGCCCCATGTCTATTTTAATTTGGTATTTTTGGCCCATATTCCTTGATTCCAATAAGAATTCATTCTTGAACAAATTTTTTTTTTTTTTATTTATTTCATCCATTACATGACCAAAACATGGGATAATAGCCAAACATCCAACTCGCCTCAATTTTTATTTATTTATTTTCCCCTGAAAAATGTAGCTTTCATTCCAAAAATTTACTTGCAACGCATCAATGTTACCAACTGAATCTCAGTTGAATCCAAAGAATGTACGGCACAATTCAGTTTTTATATAAATTACAATTAAACCAATCAATCAGTTTCTTCAATTGTTATAGAAGATCTCGAACCCATCCCTCTAAACTTCTGATCTCTACACTATACATTTTAAATGAAAAATTCATCTAATTAATAGTTGCAAGCGGAATACATTAAAAAAAGAGGAATTTTAATCAGGCAATTCATAAAGTGGAAATTGGAAGGGGGAAATTCTCTTACAGGGAAGTCGGATCTGAGAAATGGCGCGAGTCGGACGTCGGATCTTGAATGGGGTCACCGACGAGGCTTGAATAGCAGGAAGTCGTTGTGATTTAACGGACAAACGAGGGGTTAACAGCTACTACTAGTTGAAAAGAAGTAAAAGGGTAGAAAGGTCTTTTTGCTGTTTATAGTCTTTGCTTTATTTAAATTATTACGGGCGTGAATGATGAGAAATAAATATGTAGTTGATATTTAATTGATATATGAAATGTGTAGTTATAATTAAATAATTATTAAATTAGTAGAATGTGAAATTATATTTTGTGTGTATAATGAGAATCAAACAAGCACTTAATGACTTTTTTTTTTTTTTCAAATAAATACATCAGGTCTTTATTATATCAAAGATCTTTAGTCTTTACTTTTTGAGACATTTGTTTGTATCACTAACATTTTTTGCAGCAAATTTATCCTCAAAATTTCATCAATTAGCACGTCTGATTCTTAAACAATGACTCCATCCAAAAAGATTGTACTAATGTGATCTAGAATCATAACAATACATAATTGTTTGTTACTTCTTCACACATTTTTAAATTATTCATGGAGTTTTTTTTTTTTTTAATGTTTTCGTAGAGAACATATCAATTTATACCATAAGTGATAGTTAATAGAAGATTAACCATAAAAACACGACGACAAAAATTTAAGGATAATAAATATAAAAAAAATAAAAAGGACATCAAATATAAATAAAATGTGATTTAGTAAAAGTTATGGTATCAATATAGTCACACTTAATGATATGACACATCATCAGGTATACATGTGAAAATTTGTAATTAGCAAACATACTATTTCCATTTTGGTCAAAGAAATGACGCTCATATTAGAAGTGCAAATCTCTCATCAATTCCATCTAGGAAGGTATAAACTCTATCACATGTTTTCATATTATTACTTGTTCCTACTTCTTCAAATTTGAATTTGGTCAAACCAATCATATTTACACACCTGATGAATTCATCTGTACTACACAAATTTCACCATGCAACTCTATTCATTATCTCTCTTACTTTACATAAAAATGCATTTTTATGTGAATTCCACACGCACAGAGTTATACTCCTTTATGTGTGTATCACATTCCATCGAAAAAATTGATTTCTCTTCATAAGCCCCGAAGATTGTAGTATGCCTGATCAATGGATCCTCCACGGCAAAATTTCCCTCCAAGTTTTCTCCTTCTCTTTGTCTGGTCATTGCCGCCCGAAAAGAACAGAAGGGGGAAGAAATGCCAAAAAGAGGCAAAAACGGAGGGAGAAAATTTATTTGCCGGCCCACCAGGGGAGCCTCTACCTCTACTAGACTACTACACCTGTTCTTGCCGCCTGAAAGTGCCAAAATCCAAATAGACAAAAATATGCACCACTAAATCAGTTTATTTACAATTAAATAAGATATCAAATGTAGACATTCAGTTAAGTTAAAAGCTAACAACCAAAGGGACATCTACACATGTTTAACATTACAGAGGATCCTTACACACAGAAGAAAGATCGTGTAGAATTTTAGTTAAGCAACAAAGAGAAATCCGCGGTGTCATGACTGTGAATTTTCATTGCCGGATAGCTACCAGGACAAATGAAGAATAGGGGGGCTAGATTAGGGAACGGGGAGAGCGAGTGTGTCTATGGGTTTGTAGGTGTTTGGGCAGGGGCTGTTAATTTGATTTTGTCCTTTTCAAATTGGTGGGACCAGCCTTTACCTAATTGGCATGTCATGTAGGAGGTGGTAAGTTTCTAACATTCCTTCCGCGGGATAGGTGAAAACTAATAATAACATAAAAAATTTGCATAATTTTTTTTACATGATACACTCGGAAACATTCTTTTTCTTACACATTAGATATCACGTCATTTTGTATAGACAATTTCGTGTTTGGAACGTGTCAAAGTGCATTAAATCTTATGTACATTTTCCTAATATGCCATTTTCTTTTACTAATTATCTCAGTTCAATAATTCTATTTCGTTAGCAATGTACATTAAATAAGGGCATATATAAAAGCTAAGATTCCAACTACATTCTAAAAGGAAAAATGGTACTGTCTGTTTTTATAGGACGGACGACAAATGAATAGATACCTATTTTTGTGAGACAAAGGGAGTCAAAAACTCTTCTTGAATGCATTGAAATCTGAAATCCTTCTCGACTACATCGCTCATTCCTTCTCAACTATATCACCCAATACCGTGATGAAAAGGTATCAAAGTTCATTAAAGTTTATGTACAGTTTCCTAATATATCCTTTTCTTTTACTAATTATTTTAGTTCAATAATTCTATTTCGTTAATAACAATGTACATTAAATAAGGGCATATATGAAAGCTAAGATTTCAATTACATTCTACAAGGAAAATTAGTGTCTATCTTTATGAGACAAGCGAAAAAGGAATACATACATGTTTTTGTGAGACCGAGGGAGTGAAAAAATCTTCTTGAATGCATCGAAATCATAAATTTTTCTAGACTATATCTCCCAATAATGTGTTTGGAACATGTCAAAGTTCATTAAAGTTTATTTTTATTTTCCTAATATACCCTTCTCTTTTACTAATTATCTAAGTTTAGTAATTCTATTTCAGTAATAACAATGTACATCATTAAATAAGGACATATATGAAAGCTAATATTTCAACTACATTTTAAAAGGAAAAGTAGTGTCTATCTTTATGGGATGGATGAAAAATGAATACATACCTATTTTTGTAAGACAAATGGAGTCAAAAAATATTCTTGAATGCATCAAAATCGTAAATCCTTCTCGACTAGATCGCCCAATACCATGTCCGAAATGTGTCAAAGTGCATTAAAGTTTATGCACATTTAATAATATATCCTTTTCTTTTACTAATTATCTCAGTTCGATAATTCTATTTCGTTAACAATGTACAATAAATAAGGGCATCTATGAAAGCTAAGATTTGAACTGCATTCTGAAAGGAAAAGTAGTACTGTCTATTTTCATTGGACGGATGAAAAATGAACATACCTATTTTTGTGAGACAAATAGAGCAAAAAACTCTTCTTGAATGCATGGAAATCATAAATCCTTCTCGACTATATCGCCCATTCCTTCTCGACTATATCGCCCGATCTCCATGCTCGAAACGTGTCAAAGTGCATTAATGTTTATGTACATTTTCCAAATATACCCTTTTCTTTTACTAATTATCTCAGTTCAATATAAAATTATATTTTGTTAATAACAATGTACATTAAATAATGTCACATATAAAAACTAAGATTTCAACTACATTCTAAAAAGAAAATAGTACTGTCTATTTTTATGGGACGGATGAAAAATGAATAAATACCTATTTTTGTGAGACAGAGAGTCAAATAGTCTTCTTGAATGCATCGAAATCATAAATCCTTCTCGACTATATCGCCCAATTAACACCGTGTTCGAAACGTGTCAAAGTGCATTAAAGTTTAGGTACATTTTCCTCATATACCATTTTCTTTTACTAATTATCTCAGTTCAATATATAATTCTATTTCGTTAATAATAATGTACATTAAATAATAGCATATATGAAAACTAAGATTTCAACTACATTCTAAAAGGAAAATAGTACTGTCTATTTTTATGGGACGGATGAAAAATGAATAAATACCTATTTTTGTGAGACAAAGGGAGTCAAATAGTCTTCTTGAATGCATCGAAATCATAAATCCTTCTCGACTATATCGCCTAATTAGTACCGTGTTCGAAACGTGTCAAAGTGCATTAAAGTTTAGGTACATTTTCCTAATATACCCATTTCTTTCACTAATTATCTCAGTTCAATAATTCTATTTCGTTAACAATGTGTACTAGATTCTTTTCCCAAAAAAAAAAATGGTATACTAAATAAGGGTATATACGAAAGCTAAGATTTTAACTACATTCAAAAATGAAAAGTAGTACTATCTATTTTTATGGGACAGATAAAAAATGAATACATACATATTTTTGTGAGACAAAGGGAGTCAAAAAGTCTTATTGAATGCATCGAAATCATAAATCCTTCTCGACTATATCGCCCAATACCGTATTCGAAACGTGTCAAAGTGCATTAAAGTTTATGTACATTTTCCTAGTATACCTTCTTTTACTAATTTTCTCAGTTCAATAATTCTATTTCATTAATAATAATAATGTACGTTAAATAAGGGCATATATGAAAGCTAAGATTTCAACTACATTCTAAAAGGAAAAGTAATGTCTGATCTATATTTATAGGACCGACGAAAAATAAATACATACCAATTTTTGTAAGATGAAGGGAGTCAAAATGTTTTCTTGAATGCATCGAAATTATAAATCCTTCTAGACTATATCGCCAAATATCCTTCTGGACTATATCGCCCAACTATATTATCGCCCAATGGTGTGTTTGGAACGTGAGGAAGTGCATTATAGTTTATGTACATTTTCCTAATATACTCTTTTCTTTTACTAGTTATCTCAGTTCAATAATTCTATTTCATTAATAATAATACACATTAAATAAAAGCATCTATGAAAGCTAAGATTTCAACTACAATCTAAAAGGAAAAGCAGTGTCTATCTTTATAGGACGGACAAAAAATGAATACATACCTATTTTTATGAGACAGGGGGAGTCAAAAAGTCCTCTTGAATGCATCGAAATCATAAATCCTTCTGGACTATATTGCCCTTCCTTCTCGACTAAATCGTCCAATACCATATATGCTCAAAACGTGTCAAAATGCATTAATTTCTTTTTCACACTTCGGTTATATAAATCTTCGCTTAACACACCATTTCTCACTACTCTATGTTCTCAGTTTTTAGCATAAAATACTCCCCTTCCTCTTACAGTGGTGGCACAAAAAAGATCCTCCGGTACCAATTCTTCTTTTTCAGGCTTTCGTAATCGTCTCTCCTGTCTCTTTTGTTAGGGTTTTCATTTGTTGTACATTTTAAGCAAATCTCCGGCTTTCTTGATCTCTTCTGAAATCAATGTTCTTATGTGCTTTTGCTCTTTTCCAAGATTTCTAAATCTTCTCATTTATTTTTTTAAAGATTTTGATCTTTTATTTGAAAAAGAATTGGTGATTATTCTTAATTTTCTGTAGATTTTATCACAACAAACCATCATTTTCTTCTTCCTTTTTTTTTTTGGTAGGGAAATGGCAATGGAAAACAAGAAGCAAATAGATGAGTCAACGGACGTCTGTGAATGTATGTAAGCGTAGGTATGTGTATGTATGTTGGGTATGTGTATCTATATATGTGCGTGTTTGTATGCTTGCGCAGACATGTATTTACTTCAAATAGGGCCAGATCAGTGCTCAGACCCGAAACGAACACGTTTATTTCAAATTAATATTGAGTTAAAAATAGATTAATAACAATGATTTAATGCCAGATGTCTAGCGGCGTTATGCCGCCAGATACTTATGTGGCGTTCATCTGTCATGTCACATCACAGAGTATGACGTGACACGCCACATGGCATGCATCTGACACGCCACATGGCATTAGATCATTTTTACAAATTGAACTGAAAAACCAATAAAAATACTAGTTAGTATTCAACGAAACAACAATCCTAAAGAAGAAATTTTAGGTCCTTGCGTTCGATCTGTATGAGTGGTTATATGATTTGACTCATTGCCAAATGTCTTTCAGGGATGGGTATAATCTCGATATAACAAAATGAGTAAAAGCTTCTATTGTGGAGAGTATGATGAGTGCAATGTGAAAGCAAGGTGACTGCGAGTATTTCATCTAAGACGAAGGTGAAAAATGCTGGAAGAAATGATGCCATTATTGAAGCATTTGAGCTTGGACGTGCCTGTATTAAGAAACACAAAGAGGATGTATTAACATTGCTGAAAGATTGGGAGCATAATGGTCTTTATATTATATTCTGATGACGAATATGAAGATGCCTTTGAGGACTTGCCTAAATCAGATGTTGATTTCAATTTAGCAAAGGAGCAGTTGGCGTTTTTCACACTTCCTAGCTATGTATGTATTTGACTATTTTTACGCAATTCTTTTTTCAGTTTATGTTATTTTTTTCTCATTTACTGTTACTGAATTTAGATTATTTTTTATATTTTTAATTTTACGTCTTAACATCACATTATTTTCTCCAGGCTCATTCAAGGGTACTACATCAAAGAAAGCACATGAGATGAAACTTGATCAAACACAAAAAAAAAGAAGCCAATTCAACCTTCGAGGGGTCTAAGGCAAGGTGAGCCACTTTCTCCATACTTGTTTATCATTTGTGCTGAAGGCCTTAGGTCTCTTATCCAATAGGCTGAACTTAATGGAAGCATACATGATTGTAAAGTGGCAAGAAGAGCTCCCAGTATTTCCCACTTATTTTTCGCTGATGATAGTTATGATAGTTTTTTCTTCTTTCGAGCTAATGTACATGAAGGTGAGATTATGAAAGGTATACTTCGAACATATGAAGAAGCTTTGGGACAATCTATCAATTTCAAGAAGTCGGGCATCTTCTATAGTGTAAACGTGGATCAGGAGACGAGGCATAATCTTTCTACTTTACTTGGAGTGACCAATTCGCTAGACACATGAAAATATTTAGGACTCCCCTCTCTCATTGGGAGCAAGAAAAAAGATGTATTTAGGTTTCTTAAAGATCGCCTTTGGAATCGAATACAAGGGTGGCAAGCTAAGCTTTTATCAAAGGCTGGTAGAACAATTCTTATCAAGGCGGTAGCGCAAGCAATTCCTTCTTATTGTATGTCTGTTTTTCTACTTCCGAGGTCTCTTTTTGAAGAACTTGAACAGATGATGAACTCGTTCTGGTGGGGTTCAAAAGTTAAGGGAAGTAGGGGTATTAATTGGCTTCGATGGACTCGTAGTTGCACTAAAAAAGAGGATGTAGGACTGGGCTTTCGGAATCTACGAGCTTTTAATTTGGTAATGCTTGGCAAACAAGGTTGGAAACTACTCACCGACCCCAATGCTTTAGTTATTTTGGTCCTCAAAGCTAAATATTTCCCACGAGGGGATTTTTTATCTTCACAACTAGGATATAATCCTAGCTATATCTGGCGGAGCATTTGGAGTTCGCGAGTATTATTGATTAAAGGTTGTAGATGGAGAGTGGGGATGTGAGAAGTATCAATATATGGCGAGACCCCCGGCTACGTGATGAAGCCAATTTTAAAATTGAGACATCGGAAATTGAAGAGTTGAGTAATACTCGAGTGAACGAGCTATTTATTACTGGTTCGAATGAATGGGATTTCGAACTGCTAAAAGATATTTTCATTCCTAGAGATGTACAAGAAATTTGTAAGATTCCTTTATCCTCAATGGGTACAAGTGATAGATGAGTGTGGCATTTTAGCAAGAATGGCAAATATATTGTCAAATCGGGTTACAAAGCAGTAATGGAATTGGAGGAAGATCATGGTCAGCTATTAGAGGATGGTAATTGGAAAGGATTGTGGGGATTGCAGCTTCCACCTAAAATACAATTGTTCTTTTGGAAGGCTTGCCGGAATTGCCTGCCAACAAGAGAGAAGCTAACTCATAGGGGACTTCAAAATCTAAATTCATGTGTTATATGTAGTAATGGTGAAGACTCTGCCTTTCATTTATTGGTAAGGTGTGCTTATGCTAAAGCTTGTTGGAGGTATATTTGAGTGTGCTTGAATAACGATGACTGGGGAAACTTCAAAGACTGGTTCTTTAATTTGCTGACCATAAAGGATCCAAACATGGTGGAGAACATTGGAGTCGTTCTGTGGTCTATTTGGAGGTAACGTAATGCAAAATTGTGGACGGGCCAACTTTTTAGCTCAAAGCAAACGGTAAATTTTGGCCTTAATTATTTGAAGGAATGGAGGGAAGTGTGGACGAGAAGACAAGTCCAACCTCACCATAGGCTGAGAACTTTTCACTGGCAGAAACCATGTAATGGAATGGTAAAATGCAACGTTGATGCGGCGCTATTCGAAGTGGATCAGAGAATAGGGGTTGGCATGGTGCTGAGGGATGAGACTGGAGGATTTCTTGGCTATCGTACGCAAATTTTTGACGGTTTATATGCTGTTAAAGAAGCAGAGGCAATAGGACCTCGACAAGCTATTTTTTGGTTGCTTTCTATGGGATTGCAAGCAGCGACAATTGAGTTAGATGCTAACACTACTACATAAAAGCATAATAGGCGTCGGTCGTAATTACGAATGGGCGTCGGTTTCGACGTCAACGCATATGTCAGCGACGTACATAGTAATTGCATAGGCGTCGGTTGTTAGGCAACGCCTAAACGTGACAATAGGCGTCGGTCGTTATCTTACAACCGACGCCTAAAGTCCATAATTTTAAAATAAAAAACATACTATAGGCATCGGTTGTTGACACACAACCGACGCCTATAGTACAATTTTTTTTTTTTAATTTGAGTAAGGAACTTCGGCCCAAAGGAACTTCATTAATTAGGAGATTAAAAAAAACTTCATTAATCATGACAAAATACAAGTATCAGAGGGTCCAAGTCGTGTGGCAAAGAAAAAGACCCAACAATCAAATACAAAAGAAGCAGAGAAGAAAAATTGAAATACAAAAGAATCTGGAATTGAAAGGACCCAACAATCAAATACAAAAGAAGCATATGAAATTGAGGCAAAAGAATCACAAATTGAGGCGTGTTCTTCCAAGCTCCTTCCGATTCTTTTTTTGAACAAAGCTTCTTCCAATCCTGACATCATAAATTGAGGCAAAAGAATCAGTACTTAAGGTGAAAGAACAGCCAAATCGTTTTTGAGAAGAATGATAAAGGAAAACAGCTTTAGAGAAGAATAATAAAGGATTAATATTGGAAGAGAATGAGGTTGGACGACGTGAGTATGTAGTGAAGTAGTTGGTTTTGTGTTTGATTCCGACTAATGCTATGGAGGTACAAATTCTTGGAGTGAATGTTGCATAAGAACTGTGGTATATATAAATCGATGAGAACTAATATAGGCGTTGGTACCTCTCGTGGAACCGACGCCCATTCTTAAAAAATTCAAATTTCAAATTTGAATTTTGAATTTTTTAAGAATGGGCGTCGGTTCCTCTCGTGGAACCGACGCCTATAGTGTCTTTGACTTTTCGAGAATGTCAAGAAAGAAGACAATAAAATAAAAAAATTATATATAAGAGGCGTCGGTTTCTAAAAAGGAACTGACGCCTCTTACTTTGAATGCCATGCAGGCAATTTAAGAAAAACAAAAAAAAAAATTTTAGATTTCAAAAATAAAAAATATTATATGTAGAGGAACCGACGCCTCTTACTTTGAAATTTTAAAAATATATATATATATATTATAGGCGTCGATTGCGGGTTCGCAACCGACACCCATTGTTGAAACAACCTCCACAACCGACGCCTATAGTAGTGCTATTATTTTTAAAATTACTATCGCGTGTGTTTTGTGCGTCGTTCTTCCCAACAATCGATGTCTATGTCTATTTTTTTTGTCCAATTCTGTAGTAGTGTAATGTTGTAGTAGATGCTATTTACAAGTATGAAGACAACGCTACGGAGTTTGGACTTCTTATAGAAGACATTAGACGCTTCCTTCAAGGACTTGTAAATTACACTATTACGTTTGCCCCTAGACAAGCAAATATGGCTGCCCATGAATTAGCAAAGAATGCTAGAATCTTCCCCAATCTGTGCTCTATGAATTTGGCATCCGAGTGGCTTCATAGACAACTTGCTCTTGATGTATTGGATAATTCAGTTATTAATGAAAGTTAATTTCGCTTCTTCAAAAAAAAAAAAAAAAGCAGCAGTTATATATGGCATATATTTTTAATAAATTAAATGGTATTCATATATAATACTAAGAAAATATTGTAATACTTAATCAATTAATGTTGAGTCATAAATACATATTTACACAAATTGCAACCATATAATAATTTTACTAATTTGGGAGATAGATAATTTTCAAACTTAAGTTCAATTCCAAGCTTCATGCATAGGTCTGCCTTATCCGCACTTTACTAGTATAGTAATTTTTTCTACATCTCCCAAGTTTCCACTTTATATTTGTTTTCTCAACTGACATGGGTTATATGCACAGTTGAAGATACATTGACACTTTTGACAACTGCTAAAGTTGAAGCCGCTATCACTAGTCTACTACTAATTAACAAATCACTCAAATATAATTCACAACATCTTTGTAAAATCACGTGCATCGAACGCGGTCTTAGCTAGTATATGAAGAAAAGGTCATTCTGGCTGAAACAACCTCTTAACAATTCTTTTCCAATCAAATGTTTGCGTTAAATCTAACGAGAGAGATGAATATCACGTGTTTTCTTCTTCATTTATATTTAAGTATATTCTTGCAATATATTTGAGATATGTTCAGTTTTAAATGTGACTTTGAATTTAAAGCTAGTACTAAATCAGACAGTCGCACATTCTCCTAATTAACAAATTTCTTGATGTACTTTGATTGTACCAATACTGTCATATAAGCACGTCAAGTTGTGCTAGATTGAATACAATTAAAGAACCAAACAAGGAACCAAAAAATAAATAAATAAATAAATAAAAGAGTAATTAAGAGCTAAAATCTGACTAGATTTATAAAATATATACCATTTTTACCAAGAAAACTTCTCCACCACTTGGTCGAACCTAGCTTAGTGCTGCATTGAGCCGACTGTAAACAAGGTTCAAAGGTACGCAAGCTAGAGTTCTTGGTGGCAAGAGCCTTCCTATGACTCGTGTCTCCTCCTCATCTATTGGTGAACTTGTAAGAGAAGACAATCTCCTCGTCTTTCTTGGACGCCGCAGCCTCTTTGATTTCCGCGACATCTTTAGTGTAACTGGTCTCTTTTTTGCACCCACACTAAAAGTTGGACCACGGTACAACTTTAAGCGTCGATTGCACCATAGCACAGAATCGCTCTTAAGGTTATTAGAAGAATTCTTTTCTAAGGCCTCGACTTTTACTGCATGCCCAACAATCGCTGTGCCAGCACACTTGCTCGTTTGAGAAATAAATGGAACTGGATGCCCATTGGAGTTACTGTTAGCCTCGACAGTAACCTCAAACAAGACTGAATTAGGTCCAAACATTTCAAAATAATCATTGGACTCTTCAAACTTGAGATCAATAGGATCATCTTCAAATTGTGCAAGATAAGGATCTGAATCTTCAGATTTGGAATCTTTACTTCGTGCATGATCAAGCTTCATTAGAGGAAGACGATGGGAAACCTCTCTACCATTATACTCCGATATTGGCCCCGGTTTCCCAAGAAGGCTGTCAAGAATCATGGTTAACACATACAAGTTATGACTTTTATTGGTCGAGTACATTTTCCTCGACCTAGCCTTCCTTTTTCCTTTAACAGTCCAATTCTTGATACCGCTTTGTTTTCCCTTTCCAAGATCATAAACATAAGTGAGGTTCGAACATACAGGAATAGAGTCATCTATAAGCTCCACACTCCTCCCACCAGCAACATGTGCTTTCTTTATCGTAGTCCCTCTGAATGAGCCTGGAGGAAAAAAAAATATGTTATAATATATGAAAAATATAAAAAAATTCATCTAAATTCAATATTGGAAAAAAAAAAAACCACAAGAAAATTACACAAATTGTAGAAAGAATTGCCTTAAAAGCAATCAAATCAACATATAGCTAGGATCCAGGAAAATTTACGCCAAAACTTACCCAAAGAATGTTTTTCCTTTTCAAAATCGAGCCCATCATCTAATCGTGGCAAATACTTAAAGATGTATTTGTGCTTAGAATCCAATGTGAGGGCATCAAGCTGATTTTGTTCCCAGTCTTTCCTTGATTTTGCTACGTCCTTCTTGTATTTCTCAATAAAAGCACTCTCAAGCTCAAGTGCTTCAATAATCGCCTCATTTCTTTGAGCATTTTTTGTCTTTCTCTTAGAAGAAATTATTGCACTTGCTTTTGCTTTCTTAATGTACGCATCATACTTTCCACAACGAAAAGCTTTTACTCGTTTCGTTATCTCCAGATTATACGATTCCCTGAAAGACATTTGACAATAATTTAAATCAGGTAATAGATCAAACTCAAGGATCTACTTTGAAAATGAAACTAACAATCAACATAATGAATAAAATAATTACTTATTGACCGCACAATTAATCATAGATAGTAGTTCTGCACTATTATGCATCTACAAACTTAATTATCATTAATTTTCACATAATTTTAGTTGCCAAATATGAAAAATATATATACTTGTTAGAGAAACTAAGATCATGTCCAATGCCATAGGGGTGTGGACTTGGTCTATTAAGGAGAGAGAAACAAAAAATTGAGTGGGTCTCATAATTTTATCTATTTTCTTTTAATTTTTCATTTTCTGTTAATCAATCTTCTCTCTTTTACACAATTTTTCCTCATTTTTCCTTCCTCGTGTCCCGTGTAAGGTCTCAATATATATCCTCTCTTCCACTACGATTTTATCATTATTTTTGAATTTCAATCATCGCTCTCCTCTTTTTCACTTTTCCCCCTCTTTTTTTCTCTACACAAATTTTCAATTAAAATAATTATCTTTTCTCTCTATCTCTTCCATCCAAATCATCACAAGACCACACATTTTCCATTAGAGATGCTCTAAGTTCTGCACTGCTATATTTATAGCTCATTGATCGTTGCAAAAAGACACGAGCCCACATACAGTTGTCAAATACAACAAATCGTACAAAAATGATTGCCGATGCACGAGAACAACAATGAAAGCTGATCGCTGAATATGACAAACTGTTATAGAATCTATGGCCAATTAATCGAGTGGGTCTCATAATTTTATCTATTTTCTTTTAATTTTTCATTTTCTTTTAATTACTTTTCTCTCTTTTACATATTTTTTTCTCACTTTTCCTTACTTATGTCCCGTGTAAGGTCAATATACACCCCACCCCCCTTCCACTCATATTTTATCATTATTTTTGAATTCCAATTTATCTCTCTCTTCTTTTCCATTTTCCCCCTCTTTTTTTTCTTTACACAAATTTTCAATTAAAATAATCATCTTCTCTCTATCTCTTCCTTCCAAATCATCACAATACCACACATTTTCCATTGGAGATACTCTAAGTTCTGCACTGCTACATTTATAGCTCATTGATCGTTGCAAAAAGACGCGAGCCCACAAATAGTTGTCAAATACGACAAACCGTACAAAAATGATTGCCGATGCACGAGGATAACAATGAAAGCTAATCGCCGAATACGACAAACTGTTACAGAATCTATGGCTAATTAATCAAGGGCAATAACCGAAAAACCGAACTTTCAAATCTTTAAGTCATTCAAGTTGGGGCGTAAGCTTGGGCACACTCCATTTTGACAAAAAACATTTTTTGACCATATAAATAATTGTAAAAAAAAAAGAATTTAATATACAAATTAGTATTAATCTATATTTTCGGCACATCCCTATATTAACGGCTGGCTCCGCCCATGGTAACATTCATACTATGCATGTTCATCAGCACTCACTCTTTCTAACTAAAAACTAAGAGCAAGTGTCTCCTTTATCGGAAATAATACGTTGTGCTCCTAACCATATATATATATATATATCGGGAAAAAAATGATCAAATAGTTTTTATAAATCATCTGAGTTTGGTGCATGTCAAACTTGTTCATGTCTCTGTGGGTACCCAAACTTTTTTTTTGCAATCGTGTGTGTACCGAAACTAAGACAAAAGAGGGGGCTAAAAAAAAAAAGAAAAAGAAAAAAAATAATAAAAACAAAGTGAATTAAATGAAAATACAATGTTAATCCATGAAAAGGGGGACACGTACACATTAGCACCATCTTTTGCAAGGAGTTTTATGGGTGTCCCTCTTGGTTGTCGAGATGAACTTGTTTCAGGCAACTCATTCGGGTCGAGAATCTGCCCCGGCCACCATGACCCATTTTGTCGGCGGACCCAAACCAACCTGCCCACTGACTTATCGATCTGTTTCTTGTTTTCTTTCCCCATTCTCTACAAAAATGGGAGGAAATAATGGTGAAAATCTGCAGAATCCTAGTCACTGATTCATTAATGGGACACTTTCAGTGGACCCGACAGAAAATCTCAACAGGATTCATTAAACATGTATCAACAAAGTCATAGGTTTTCTTAAATTTATGAACCTCCTTTTTTTTTTTTTGGGGGGGGGGGGGTGGTTTAATGAGCTTTTTCCATAAACGAGCACATGAACAAACATGGAGAACAGAAGATTTCATTGATTTTCTTTGTTTTCATAGAACACATGAAAAGCTCCATAAAGAGAGTGGATAGTTAAGAACAGAAGATTTCATACCAGAAAGTCTTCTTCGGTTGCAGAAGAAAAATGCTTAAAAACATAGAGATCGGACAGTAAGTTTAAAAAGAGAAAAGATCAGCAAGTCACATTTCATCTATAACACATGAAAAAATTCAAAAAAATAGTGGATTAATAAAGCTTGGGAAAGAGAAGAATTCATATTAATTAGAGAATCTTTTACAAGTTGCATGTAGAAGAAATGCAGAAAACACAGAATAAACAGTGAGTTTTTTCCCCTTATGGATTCGTGTGTGAATGTGTTCATTTTCTCAGGTGTGTGAAGGTGGTGGGCAGAGATTCAGGGAACACCGTTATTTGAAACCACTGTAAGTCTGTAACCTACCTTAATAGACTCTTTTTGTGCGAACACTTTGAGGAGAGTGAGCGAGTGAGCGAGATGAAGTGAGAAATGGTACGTGTTGAGTGAGGATCTATACAATGAATGTTAGAAAAAGCAATTCACGTACTTGGAGGTGTTTAGGACATAGTACTGGACGATACAGTCGAGAAGGATTATAATGTTTCAATACAGTCGAGCATGTCTTAGGATATATTCTGCTTAGGTAGTCATGCATACTGTCTTGTTTATATTACCAAACATGTGAAGCGGTGGTGGTTACAGAAGAACGTAGTCAATTAATACTTGTCCACGTGCTAGTAGGCCCCACTTTCAATGAGATATTCATGTAATTTATAACCTTGTGCAACTGTCTCAAGAGTTTGTTTGGAAACCAATTATAAATCAATGTGTTTATAATCTAATTTGAATTTTGAATTTCGGGACACGTAACTTAATTTGATTGGTTAAATTTTATTGAAAATTGAAAAATTATTATTTACTGTGATGAGCATGTGAAGTGTCAAATTATTTGGCACGGGTCTTAAAAAGTACAATTATTAATTGGATTATAAACCAATTCTCATATTATCACATGGTTTATCAAGGAGATGAGTGTATGTGTCATTGATGGTTGAATTTGGCCTAGTAAGATAGCGGTTCAGTCGTGTGTGCTGATGTCTTAAGTTCTTTCTTTTTTTCTTTTTCTTTCTTCTTTTTTTCTTTTTTCTTTTTTCTTTACTATATATGTGTTATATGTGTCCTGCCTTCTAATTATTGGGTTCTATCCTTCCATCAATATTTGTTGCCTCTCGATCATTATTGAATTTATGCGATTACTATTTGTTGTGTCAATAAATGTTGAAACACATATATTAATTTCAGACGATATACATTACAATTAACTGAAATACCTTCATAGTTCATACATTACGCTACAATTATTTGTTGAACGAACACATTTCATTTGTCGATACACATGTTAATGTAGATGCAATACTTCCAAAACAGAATACAGTTATTTTAGTTGAAGAATGATCAGTTGCAATCACGGATAAATAATTAGTGAGCTAAATAGCTTGTAGGCCATGGATGAAGTTTTCTTCCCACTATCTATTTCACAAAATATAATAATAATACCTTCATATAAAACAAGCTCCATGTTTAGACAACAAGCTTAGGTCTCTACTTATATATGGAACTGAAAGTCTAGTGCACTCATGCACCAGACTTTTAGCCGTGCAAATATAATACGCACAACGTCTTGTAGCTTGCGGCCTAGCTGTTTTACCGGACGCCCCTTGTTTACAAATCAATTCTATTTTTAAATAAAAATTGATCAAACTAATCACATTTACATATTTTATGGGACTCAGCACAAATCTCCACAATTCAACCTCACTCATTCTCTCTTAGTTCTCATTAAAAATCATTAAAATAAATTTGCAAACCCGCCAAATATATTAATTAGCCATTCAACCCTTTGAGTGCATTAGTAGTGAAAGTAGCTACAAGTCAACCGAATGACTTAATTTACAATCATTAATTAACTCAGGAATACGCTTCTATCTAGTGTGAATGAACAGTAGCACACATTTCTTTTGGATAATCCCCCGTGATAGTACTGTTTTGATTTAAAAAGTGCTAATTAGTGTAATACTGATCTTACAAGTTATCTAACGAGAAATATAGATGTCATAGCAAATAGAAAACCATAATAACACATGCACGTAATTAAATTGAGAGTAATTTACGAGTTTATAAAGGCTTATACTACCTTTCTAAGCAAGTCCGGGACGCTATGCAATTGATCTTAACATTTTTAACTCAAAACATAATGGAAATGTACATGATGATAATAGTTTTAAGAGTCTCTAGTTGTCATTCTCCTGTCCCAAGGTAACCGATTATGTCAGAATAAAAGATTGGATTTTGGGCTCTACGCATGACATATCTTGTTTTCAATAACACTCGTGTTCTCAAAGTGTTTTTGTTTAAAAATAGAACTAGATTTTATGAGAATTGGTAGTTGAGACTTGTACAGTATAATTGTGTGAAATATGTGAATATGATTAGTTTAATCAGATTATGTTTTAAAATAAAAAACATAATTGGATTGTGAACATGGGCTATGTATGATTTAGAAACAAATCATTTTTATCCATACTAAGTACAAATTTTTTCATTTCTACAACTAATAGTTAAAAGTGGAAAGTTAATATATAAGAAATCAATCTAAAAATTTACGGTGATATAATCTAAATAATAATTTGTAACCAATATAGAGGTGAAAACGTAAATCAAATTTTCATACTGGGAGTGATGAATGTTGATCTAAATTCATCTTCAATGAAAAAAAATTAGAAAATATCAAAATGCAGACCAAAAATAGTAACCAAACACGATGTAATATTTTGACATTGTGTAATCATATTCATAATTAAAAAGGTGAAAAGTCACTAAAAATTTCTACTTGAGACGCATAGCGCGTACCCTTAAACAGTCAAGTAAAATTCAATCTATGAAGTGATTTGATCCAGATTGTATCGCGGTAAATATTACAATGTTAGAGAAATCATTACTGCAAACCATAGTAGAGGATATCATAAACATCTATATTGTAAAATCAATTTCATCATTGTGGTAAAGATTGTAATACTTGAAGAATCTTTAGGGCAAAAATGCAATATATAAGTATATAGATGTAATAATTAATACTAAAATGTTAAAGTTTTAATTTAATTAATTTCATTTCATTCAATTCAATTTAATTAAAATTAAAATATTAATAATAATTAATAGAGAAATGATATTTGTACATACAAGGTATACAACTTTTATATACACCTCTTTGTATTTACTTAAATGTCATTTGCCCCATCTTTTTTGAAATCACAACTTTTGGGGAGTGTAGGTAAATTCAGGGGTGTGTTTACAAGAGTTGTACACTTTGTGTGTACAAATAGCACTTCTCATAATTAATAAGTAAGGACAAATGTGTAGGGGTAAAATTGTCTAAAAATGTTTCTCTCCTATATTCTCTTATATATATATATATATAATATAGTACAGATATAAATTATTATTGAATAATTTCAATAATGAATGTTAGAACATATATAGCACTGGACGATATAGTCGAGAAGGATTATAATGTTTCAATACATATACAGTCAAGAAGGTCTTGAGATATATTCTTCTTCTTTAATTTTCTTACTATGGTAGTGTATAATGTCTTGTGTATATTACCAAACATGTGAAGCTGTGGTAGTTACAGTAAAATGTAGTCAACTAATACTTGTCCTCGGGCTAGTAGACTCTACTTTCAATGAGATATTCATGCAATTTATGACCCTGTCTTATAATCTCACATGGTTTATCAAGGATATAAGAGTATGTCATCGATGGTTGACTTTGGCCTAGTAAGATAACGTTCAGTCGATGACTCGGTCTGCTGATGTCTTAAGTTCTTCCTTTCTTTTTCTTTACTAGCCTTCTTATTAGTTACTTTTTAATCCTTCCATCAAGATTTGTTGGCTCTCGATGCATTGAATTTATGCGATTACCATTTATTGAGTAAATATATGTTAAAGTGTATATATATTAATTTGATACGATACATTCACAATTAACTGGCATGCCTTCATAGTCTTACATAATGCTGTAATTATTTGTTGAACGAACACATTAATTTGTTGATACACGTTTTAATGTGGATGTGATACTTCCAAAACAGTCGCAATCACGGATAAAAAACCTAGTGAGCTAGCTTGTATGTAGGCCATGGATGAAGTTTTCTTCCCACTATCTATTTCACGAAAGTAACAAAAATATATTGTTTAAAAAAAAAAGTAATAATAATATAATAATAATAATAATAATAACAACAACTACTTCTTCTTCATATAAAATTATCCTAAAAGGTAAGTGACAGTGACACCTAGAAGTTTTTAGTCATTAGTCAAAACTCTATTTTGCCCAAGTTTAGGGATGATGACGCTAAGAATAATGTTATACTACATCATCAGCATTAATTGTCATGATCATCTCACGTGACAGTGTATTATCATTAAATAATAATCGTAATTAAATGTAGAGATATGTGATAGTTTGAATTTGACTTATTATTTAATGTCACTTAATGATGGTTATGTCACCACCACTGTTAAAATTTAAATGACACTACTCACCTATGAGCCCGCTTGTGAAATCTTCACGTTTAATAATAATAATAATAATATGTTGGACATGACTACTAACTTTATTTCTACATGTGGTAGTATTAATTAATTAACTAATATATTTGATATGAAATTTTTAAATTTTTCAGTAAATTTCAATAAGTAATACATAGAAACTTCAGAGTTGTGACCAACACAGCTCAGAGCGAGCTTGAAATGTAATGGAAACCAAGCTCCACGTTTAGACATGAAGCTTAGGTCTACTTATAGCCGTGCACATATGATACACACCACGTCTTGTAGCTTGCATCCTGGCTGATCTTTATCTAACGAGAAATATAGATTAGCATGGAGCCAAGCCAATTGCAAAAAGAAAACCATAATAACACCTCATAGCACATGTCATTAAATTAAGAGTTTATAATGGCTTTTACTACCTTTGCAAGCAAGTCCTGGATGCTAAGTTTGTCTTAACATTTTTAACTTAAAATAATAGAAAAGTACATAATAGAATTGTTATTCTCTAAAAAATCTCTAGTTGTTATTCTCCTACCCCAGTAAGGTAAACGAATATTTCACGATAAAAGATTGAATTGTATTTGTGGGCTCAACGTATGACATATCCTTTTTTCAATAACATTATTGATTAATTTCAATATATATGTCGATTAAATAGATTCAAATATTCAATGTTTTAATTACAATTACAGCGCAAAGAAAACTACAATTAAGTAGAACAAATTGGCAGGATCTACATTATTAAACCTATAGTTGAAAAATATTGGATTTTGAAACTATTCTTGTATACAATGTAGACATAATCTAAGTAGATTATATAGCAAGTTATTATTTATTTATTTATGATTAATATTCTCTATGACTTAAGGGGAAAATGTAATTTTATTGCATACTTATCTCAAAGAATTACCAATTTTTTTTTTTTGAATAACAAAGAATTACCAAACTAAACTATATATAAACATACAATTATGTATAACAATAAGGTAGGCACATGTGACATAGGGTTTAGGTGTGGTTATTTCTCATGAATTTGGACCTACAATATTACTTATTAGGTGAAGACTGAAGACGGTGGTAATCTATCGGATTCGTGTTCATCCATTTCAAACAATGATGACGATGGTGTGTACCAATTCGAAACCAATTTCGTCTTTATTTCAATTGACAACCGCTTGTTTCAGAGCTTTTATGGAAATGATTTTTTAGAGAATTGATCCTATAAAGTGAATTTTTTCTTTTATTTTTTGAATGTGTGGTTATGAAGTAAAGGAAAATTATATATTTACGTATAAGATTATTTTAATGAGTAAATATGTGTTTTAAACTGAATTTAAGTAAGAATTGATTTTATATTTTTTGATATATTAAATAAAGATGGAGAAAATTTAAAAACCATCTTATGTAATAAAATATTTTATTTAAATTCATTGAATCACAATTTATTTGATTGTGCATTATATATGTTTATTTTTTTGTGTATTTTTATTAATAGATTAATTTCAAATAATTTTTTATCGAAAAGAAAGCTTAAATAATTTTTTCACTTTCAGTTATTGAGTGTCATTGTTTTGTAATTCTTTGCGAAATATTGCACATTATTTAATAAAAGAAAAATTTGGATAAAAGATATTATTTAAATCGTATAAATTTTCAGAAATTTACTACATATTTAAAAATAATTTTTAGACCGTGTAATTGTTTTAGCAAAAAAAACTCTAAACTGTTTTCAACCGTTTGATGGAGAAACCACCACAGTATAAAATTGAGCATTAATTATAACTATCAATTTTGAATTTTACTTATTTACTATCATCATATCATATATAATACAATAGTTTTCTAGCACAATTGTAATTTCGTCTGGTATAATTAGAAAATGATTACCTCCTAAAGTTCTATATGACACAATTACTTATAATGTCATACCACACCGACTGTCACTTTTCATAAAAAAATTATTACAAATGTAATACTAAAAGGATTGAACTCATGACATATATTTTAATAGTAGCTTTTAAACCCTTATGCTAATTCTTTTATTTGTTAACAATTTTCATTTGTATATTACTATTTTCGTGTGTTTTCACTCAAAGAAAATATTATTATTAACAACATATATACTTTTCTTTCGAGGAAAAAATATCAATTCTCATTACTTGTTGAATCAATAGATACATCACTTGATAACATTGGAATAAGCCAGTGATGGGCATGACTAAAAGAGCAAACATTGGTACAAAATAGAGCTCGTCTAGCCAAAGAATGAGCAACCTTATTAGCTTGTCTTATAACGAACCGCACTTCATAATGATCCCTTTGTTGTAACAGTTGTTTATAGTCGTTGATGATATTACCAAATTCTGAGTTATCTTCTGCTTTAGCTTGAAACCCTTGTACGATTCCCTGTGCGTCCGTCTCAATAATGGTCGTCGAAATGCCCAAACTAATCAGCCATTTAATAGCATTTCTAAGTCTCATCGCCTCTACCTCATTAGCTGGAACGTCCCCTTCAAGTGGCTCTAATCGACATTCCAAGCACACCCCAGCCGAATCACGTAAAATCATTCCAAGCCTCGTCTTGATTCCCTCCGTCCCTTTTGCTGCATCGACATTACACTTTGTGATTCCCAAAGGTGGCACCGTCCAATTGTCTTGAAATGATAAAATCAAAGGAGGAGATACAATACTCCTCATTTCAATCCATTCTAGCAGGGTCATTAAACCCTTATGAACCGTTTGCCTAGGTGCATCAACTTGATTTCTGCACAGCCTTTCATTCCTTGCCCTCCATATACTCCATGCAATGGCACATGCCCGATTGATATCATGAGTCGATCTTTTCATGAGCTTTTTAAAAAACCAGTCCTTGAAATTTGAACACTGACCCGGGTCAAGAAAAAGATTGGCTTCTTTCCAGCAGGTTTCTGCATAAGAGCACAAAACCAAGGCATGGAGGCTGGTCTCCTCCCTTCCGTCACACATGATGCAATCAGTTGAAATAGGAATTCCCCTTTTCCAAAGCTTCTCCTTAGTAGGAAGGCAATCGTGACAAGCACGCCATACAAACATTTCAATTTTCGGAGGAACTTTTAGGCTTCATATTTGATTCCAATTCCCAGCCTCACGATGTACTCCCTCGGCTTCTTAAATTTCAATTGCCACTCTATACCCAGATTTAATATCGATAATGTCTTGGGCATCCCTGTCCGTGAATAGGCCTTGAATTAACGCCTTGTTCCACTGATCATCTTGTAAAATGAGATCAATCACAGTAAGATTTTCCAATCCCGGATATTCTAAAATAGTCAAAATTAAAACGACACAAATAACCATCTCATTCTAAACAATTATAAATTCCCCCCCCCCCCCCCAAATCTTCTCTTCCCTACATACACTACAAAAACCCTAATCAATTTATTTTAATTTTTATAATAAAAAGTTAAAAAAATCGAAAATAAAAATTTCCTTTATTTTTGTACAAAAATAATGTAAAAGTTCAAAGACTGCAAGTGAAATCGTGCCACATATATACTTGAAGGCTAATTATATTAACACAACTTGAATACTTTTCTCTCTTTTTTTGAATAAACATGAATGTGGGGCTTCGGGAATAAACATGAAT
>CAVNYN010227927.1:0-13267 GCA_963692815.1 Nyctanthes arbor-tristis | reverse complement strand
TCTCTCTCTGATTCTGGTGCAGATGTTTTAGCATCAAAGTTTGTTAGATATGTCCAGTCTCTTTGCTCCCTCTTAGTCATGACCCGATCAATTTTTTCTTTATGAGATAAAACTTCTGCAAATATACCAAACTCACAACCTTCCAAGATCAAATTGTATCACAAATGATAATTTGAGAGTTTCAAGTGTAAAATATCAAAGAAATAAAAAAATCTTCAAAAAATTAAAATGCTCATGGTTTTTTTTTTTTTTAATATGAAAGTACAAACAAAGCAAAAAAAAAGTAAATGTCATCATGTGCTAGGTTTTGTGATTAATAGGACATACAAGCTAAATAGGAACCTACTTATTTTCTTAAGTTTCCAAATCATCTTTTTTAGCTGAAGCTTGCCTCCCTTTCAAATTAGCTCTGTCCTTGGACTTGTTTTCACCAATAGGAATGTCATTTTTGCTTTTATGTTTCTTGTTTAAAAATCTATGACAATTAGGTTTTTTATATCCTTTTATCCCACAATAGAAACAAATAGGCACATAATTTGGAAAATTAGCATAATGTTTCCCATGGTGATGTTTAGTCATGTTCACAAAATTTGAATACTTAGGCTTCACATGAAAATGATGGCCACAACAAGAATAAGTATGAGATGAGCGGTACTTAGCTAAAGTCTTATGTAGTTGTGATGTAGAAGACATTTTTTTCCCAATTTGAGATCTTTTCATCTCAGTTTGACCTACTTTATGACATCTAGTCTTAGCTATTGTGTGCCTTCTTGTCCTATTCTGAACTCTAGTATTAGGCATACCTTTCTGATTTCAATTCAGTTTTTTATTCTGTACAGATATGACTAGTTTGACTTAATTTGTGTCAAATGTGTCTGCTCTGGCTTGAGTTGTGCCAGATTTGTCTGCTCTAGCTTGACTTATGCTAGATGTGCCTGGTTGAGGCTCTTACAGGCATGTCCTGGCCACAATTTTGTTAGGCAAAACATATGTATAACGTACAACTGTAGTACTTTCTTATCTACCATGTGTCAGTTGAGACTTGATTCTGGTTGTAGGCATAGCAGCAGAAGCATTTTTTATTGAAGACTTGACATAATTATCTAAAGGAGTTTGGCTTGTAGCTTTTATAAAAACTATTTGATTTGGCACTATCTCTTTCCTTTTGTCTTCAAAACCTAGGCCTGTTTTAACATAGCTGGTCTTCTATAAGTCAGAACTTCACTCAAGTTTGCAGCTCCAATGCTGAGTTCTTTGATTCTTTCCTTTGAATTATTCAAGCCCTCATTGATTTTGTTCAATTGATCTTCATTTTCTTTGGAGAGTGAATACTATTTGTTCATTTGCATCTTTCTTATTTCTTAGAGTTAAGACAATAGCTTCAAGAGTTGCCACTTTCTCCAGTTCAGCTGCCAATTTTTTCTCATAGCAGCACAGTTAGAACAACCATTAGTATGTTTCAGATCTTGAGAGTTTGTTTTAGTTGAGCAGGATGTGTATGGATCATCAATTGGATGGACAGTTCCTATAACAAAGTTGTTGATAGAGTTATATCCTGATTGAAGCTGAGTAGCTAATATATTTACCTGATTATCTGAGATATGATCATCAGTTTCAGCCTCAAATATGTCCTCGTCATCCTCATATACTTAAATCTTTCATTCGACTGAAGTTCAGAAATGTCCTACTCGTTTTTGCCTTGGTAAAATATATCAATTCTGTCTACCAGCTAAAGAGATCCTACAGTGAAACATTTCACAATGTCATTTCTTGTACGAACATAAGCAGTTAAACTCTTTACCTGATTTTCAGATATGCCTAGCCTGACCTATCCTCTGTATCTTCAGATTCTTCCTTAGGTTCAAAATCTTCCACCATCTCTTTTGAAAGCTATTCTAAGCTTTTTGTCCTTTTTCCTTTTTGACAAGTTCAATTCATATGTCATCAAGGATCCAACAAGCTCTTCTACTCTCATCGCATTAAGATGCTTGCTTTCCTCTATAGCTGTGACTTTTACATGTAATCTATCTGGCAAGGAAGAAGGATTTTCTTGACAATCTTCTTTTTAGAATACTTTTCACCTAGAGCTTGTGCTTGATTGGTGATTTCACTCAACCTAGCATAGAAATACTTGAAGTCTTCACTATCCTTCACAATAATTTGGTCAAATTCAAAAGTAAGCATCTGTGTTTTGATGACTTGACAACAGTTGTTCCTTTATTAGCTACTTGAGGTATATCCCAAGCTTCTTTAGTTGTCCTATAAGAAAAAATATGTCTGAACTGAGATTGATCAATAAAAAAGAAAATAACATTTAAAGCCCTAGGTTGAATACATATCCAAATAGATTGATTATATATCTCAATCCTAATCTTACAGAATGAATAATTTGAGTAATTAAGTGCAGAAGGAAGAAAAGATGCACTAACTAAAGTACTATCCATATCTAGGTAATCAGATCTCACTTGTATTTAAGTGAACCAACTCTGATACTAATTGTTAAAAAAATAAGTTACCTAGAACTACTTAATTAATTTTGATTAACAATTACTCAATGTAAATTCTGTAACAATTCAGTAAAGGAACAAATAACTAATGTAGCATAGATAGTAATAAATTAATTAGCAATCAGTTTGATAAGTATGAGGTAGGATATATCTAGATCGAGTCAGAGATATAATCAGTGTAAGCTAGGCAGGATATATGCTGGTCCTTAAGACTTCAATAGTAACTCGTAATCTAGTGCAGAAAAATAAACACAGAATGAACACCATATTTGTTGTCACTGAAATCCTAAATGGAAAACCGCAGGCACCGTTGTCATAGGACAAACGATGCACTGAAACTTGTAAAGGTTTAGTATAGATAAAAGAAATCAAGTGATATTGCAATATATACTTAACACACAAAAGGAAAACTTATAAAAGAACTCTCTCTTTTCGCCTTTTGTAGTGTTGACAACTCCTGCTCTTCTTCTTTCTGTGTCATGTTTCTCCTGAGACATATGCCCTTGCACAATATTGGTCACCTACCAACACATACGAAGGGATTCCAAGTCAAGCACAGCTTATGAAGCATATAAGAATGTTGCAAGAAATAAATCTCGCGAGGTGGTCATGTGTTTTTCTCTTGCCTCCAGCCTTAAAATATTTTTCTAAGTCTGAAGCTCGATTGGGATTATCTTCAACCCATAAGAAATGTTGCATATATATAGTGTAGTCCTTGAATTCTTGTACAAGTCAAGAGTCAAAGTTACCATATACACGTAAAATTCATATAGAAGGAAAGGTTGAATATTAGTATACCATAAAGATCTAAACTTTCCTTATAAGAATCAACTCAACATGCATGAAAGTTTAACCTAGTTAAATAAGGTAAGTAGACTATAGCTCAAACTAGGAAACTAAATATATGTATAGATTCGACATTCTTAGTTCTCAAGCAAGTATCCACACGCCTCTATACTTACTTTCCAACCAAGAAATAAATTTGCATGCTCGGATAATATCTAATGTAAAACATGTCATGCAAATATTATATCAAAATAATTTTTGATCTTTCACAAATAAAATTAGAATATGCCAACACGGTTTTTGTACTAACAAATCACATAATTAAAAGTCCCGCAAAAATAATTTTTGATATTTACTAATAAATATTAGAACTAGCCAGCAGAAAAATTCATGCTAGCATAACGGTTTTGCTGGAATTCGCCAGATAAGATACAACAACTATATCTCATAATAGGAGTACTCCAAATTTAGGGAAGACATGCGAACCTGCTTGTGTTTTGAAATTTCTTTGATATGAAGTCGGGCTTAAACATAAATGGAAATGATACATTAAGTAATTATGTAATAAGTATATGATTGAATTTATGAAACGTGCAAATGAGGAATCTTATATATAAATGTTAGAAAGACACATCCTCAAAGGACACACTCTTTGGAAAAGGACACAACTGTTGCAATATTGTTTACTAGAAGAGAATCATTAAGAAAAAATTACATATGTTAGTGCCCGTGCTCCACCAATGATCTTATCTGGCTTTAGGTCCCATAGGTCCGATAAAAAATAAATGGCCGATCAGGAAATGTCACAAAGTTAACCCATAACGGCAAGTGGGGGCAGTTTCTCATTGGCACATTATGGCTGATCAGGAACAGCTAATCTGAAATCCACAGTCAGAAAACTATTTTGTTTAGACACGACAAATATTGCCCTGCGACCAAGATAATGGTAAGGCGCGTGAACAATACAGAGGGCGTTCGATAGTTGTTAGGGGTTATTAGGTTAAGAACTAGGAACAAGTTGTGCTTTCACATGTGTTAAGTAAGTTCTTGCCCGAACTGATTGTATAAAATCCCCAAACATCCCTGGAGCTCACCTATAAATATGGGCTTTAGGGTGCCATTTGGAAAGAGGCTTTTTGCCCTAAATTAAGAAATTAGAGGGAGAATTTTTTGCAATACAATCTATTAATCCAGGACATGATTCTCGATCCATCTATTCTCATCCAACATCCAAATCGGATCTCGTTACCAAAAGAACCCTAATCTACTCACATTACACACATTTATTATTGACTTGGGTGTGCATCCAAACCAAACGTCAACAATTGGCGCTAGAGGAAGGGCTTCACTTTTTGAGGAGTAAGGCCCATACCAGTATCTCAACTCACTCACGATCTCATCGAAAGGATGCTCAGGAATTGCCCCATAGCTAGAGACCACGAAGGAAGTCATATGGTACCCCCAGAACAACTATATCACATGGGTAAACATAATTAGCATGGACAAGTTAATTCAGAGCGGGGAGTTCTCCAGGCTCAGGTGGAGTTCCTACACCATGGAGTAGAGAGACTGAGACAACAGCAACTCCACCGCCAGCCCAAGGTCCTAATAATCAGGAAGGTGAAGTTCATTTAGCTTAATGTAGACGTTAACTAGTCCAAACACTTGGAGCTCGGCTAGTGCAAACCCAACATCCCACTCTTTCCCACAGTTGTATGGGGAAAAATTGTATATCTAGTCCTCGTAGGGAAAACATGAGGCATACCAAATGTGTGTTTCATCGACTAGGACCAGATAGGTAGAGGAGCAAGGGAGAAAACCCTGTACCAAACCCAAGCCTCAGCAAAGCCGATCTCACAATTTACATACACAGATAGCCAAAGAGACGAACAAAACCAACAACAAGAGGATATGCTTCTTTCACCCCACATGATAGAAAGGCCAAGGGTGAGATGGGCTGACTCTAGAAATGGGTAGCTGAACTCGATAGCCAATGGAGATATGTCCATCTGTAGAAATTACGACTTCATCATCCTTTACTGCTTGGATACTAGCCTACCCCAACAAGGAAAAGATCAAGACTCTGAATATCGCTATCTATGATAGAACGAGTGACCCTGTCACACATATTCACAAGTTCACTGCCTGGATAGAGCTACACAGGGTCAATCAGGCAATCATATGCGAAGCCTTCCTATCAACACTTAGAGACCGGGCGCATTGTTGGTTCCAGGTGCTGCTAATGGGGTCAGTTAACTCATGGTTAAATCTCTCAACTATGTTTATAGTGAACTTCATGGGATCTAAAGTCCAGATGAACCCCAAAGAAACATTGTTAGCAGTAAAATAGGGAAAGGAGGAAAAATTGAATGATTACCTAGCTTGATTCAATAAGTAGGAGATGGACACGGATTACGTATCTGATGATGCAATCTTCTGGCGGTGGCGGTGACTTTTGGTTTGTTAAGAAATTTGAGGTTCTAGTTGTGGGCCCACAAGGATGGTCTGAGAATCTATCATGATCTTCTGAGCAAGGCGGAAAAGTATATCACTGCTAGAGAAGCTAATGCTGCGATGTTGGGAGAAAAGATTAACAAAGAACCATAAAAGAAGGACAAAGACAGAGAATTTTATAATTGGAATAGAAATCCAAGTAGGAGAATAGAGAATCAGGTAGTGGACCATTTAGGCCGTATCAACGTAAACCAAAGCTAGTTGCCATGACCTACCTGTTGAAGACTACCTCTGAACTGATTTTCATGTCTTCTAGGGACAATATTTGTTGCCTAGCCCCAGATCAGTCTAAAAGGACCCTTTACAACTGAACCCCAGTAAGTACTACAAATATCATCGTTCCGTTGGTCACGAGATAGATGATTGTCACAATTTGTAGTTTGAGATCTAATGCCTGATTGAAAGGGGTCATATGTAAGAATATGTGGCTCGTCCTAGACAGCTAGACAATATGGGACCACCTCCACTAGTGCAGAACGCTCCCCATCAAGATATCCCAAGGCTCCTTCAGCTGAGATTCATGCGTTAGTTGGTGGGAATCAGACCATTATAGGTTCTCGAAACCAGAGACAACGCATAGTCAGAGAAGCGTGCACTGGCTACCAGTTGCGACCCTTAGGATGACCCCAGAAGAGATAGTAACTGAATCCTTTGAATTCACCGAGACTAATGCTGAAAGGGTCTTACATCCCCATGATGATGCCCTAGTTATCACAATACCATTATCAGGATTCTAGATCCACCAAACTTTGGTCGGCAATAGGAGCGTAGTTATACTTCTAACTGGATTGGATTGGAAGAGCATCACCCTAGACCATAACGAGGAACAATTGAAGGTTTCACTGGCCAGCTAGTCACTCCAAGGGGTCAGGTTACCTTGATGGTAGAGTTGGGTGATGAGCTGAGGGTGTAGCATACCTTAGCCGATTTTGTTGTGATTGACATCGACTCTAATTACAATGCCATGCTGGGCCATCTAGTTCTGTCAAAATTCAAGGAAGCTAGCTCAATACATCATTATCTGATAAAATTCTCGACAACACATGGGGTGGGAATTGTGCGAGGAAATCAGAGAATGGCAAGAGAATGTAACCTGGACATACTTCCAAGGCAGGTGGAGGTCCTTAAAAGAAAGAATGAGCTAGACCCCACTAATGACCCCTTGGATCCAAGGATGGGACACAAAGAGGCTAGGCCAGAACCAATAGAGGCTCTGGTATAGGTTCCCTTGGATGAAACACGACCCAAAGTTCAACATTGAATTGGTATGGAATAAAAAGAACCAGCGGTCCAAGTTTATCTCTATTCTGAAGCAAAATCTGGATGTCTTTACATGGTCGTATAAAGACATGGAAGGGATACCATTATGTCTCTCATGCCACAAGTTAAATATTGACCCAACCATGAGACCGAAGAGGCAAAAGTTAAGGCCCCCCAACAAGGAGAGGTATGCAGCTCTAGCATCCGAAGTAATTAAACTCCTAGGAAACAGATTCATTTAGCAGTCTATGTGTCCTCCTTGGGTTGCTAACCCTATCTTAGCACGAAAAAACAACAGATCTTGGCACCTTTGTATCGATTTTACTGATCTCAACAAAGTGTGTCCTAAAGACGGTTTTTCTCTCTCGAGGATTGATCAGATGGTGGATGCCACCACTGGATACGAACTGCTCAGTTTTACAGATGCCTACTTGAGTTACAATTAAATCGCTGTGCACGAGCCTGATCAAAAGCATACCTCATTCATCATAGACCGTGGACTGTATCGCTAGCTTATAATGCCATTTGGACTTAAGAATGTAGAGGAAACGTATCAGAGGTCAGTAAACAAAATATTTGCCGAACAGATTCAGAAATCAATGGAAGTTTATGTCGACGATATGCTGGTAAAAAGCATAGAACCGATGGATCATGTCGTACACCTTAGGGAAATGTTCAATATCCTCCGAGCATATAAGATGAAATTGAACCCACAAAAATGCTCCTTCGGGGTTGCGTTAGGAATGTTCCTAGGATACATGGTAAACTAGAGGGGTATCGAGGCTAACCCTGACAATATCCAGGCTCTCATTGACATGCGACCACTAACCAAAATTAAAGAGGTGCGAAGTTTGACTAGGAGAATTGTAGCTCTGAGTCATTTCATTGCCTGATCAACAAACAAGAACTGGCTGTTGTTTGATATCTTGTGAGGGAACAAAGATTTCAATGGACTGAAGAATACCAATCAGCATTCAAGATACTCAAACAATAGTTGGCTGCCCTTCCCATCTGGTTTAAACCTAAGAAAAGTGATGTCTTGGCCCTGCATCTAGCTGTATCTGAGATAGCAGTGAGCTCCGTCCTAAATGGAATTCAAAAACCAATCTATTATGTCAACCAAACACTGAGAGATGTGGAGTTCAGATCCCCAGCTACGGAGATATTGGCTTATGCCTTAGCGATCTCAACTTCTGGGAGGATGATTAAGTGGTTAGTAGAACTGGGGTAGTTTGGTATCAACTTCAAACCCCGAATAGCAATTAAAGGACAAGCCCTCACTGACTTTTTCGTTGAATTTACTCAGCCTATAGAGTTGATCGTTGAAGAAAGAGAACAATTGAAAGAGTTTGTCGACGGATCGGCAACCGATACCTACTCAGAAGCTGGGGCAGTCTTGGTAGATCCAGACCAGCAGATTTATTGTCAGACTTATCGTTTCAAGCTCCCTGCGACAAATAACGAGTCAGAATATGAAGCATTCCTAGCAGGGTTAGATATGGCCAAGTTGATGGGAATCATCGAAGTTGTCATCAACAGTGACTCTCAGTTAGTGGTAAACTAGATCAATGGAGATTTCAAAGCAAAAGAACTATATATACTCAGGTACTACGACCACGTCAGAAATAAAGTAAAAAAATTCACGACTTTTGAACTCTGGCAGGTGCCAACGTTAGCTAACAGCCAAGCAGACGCTGTAGCACAATTAGCAGCCATTCATGGAACGGACCTTATCATAAGCATTCTGATAAAAAAAAATAAGACACTCCATGCTTGATCAGCCTGTATCTGTGCTTAGTTCAGTGCCGGGACTTCTCAACTGGAAAGATTAAATAATCCACTACCTCAAAGAAGGAACTCAACTAGAAGATAAGTCAAAAGGCTCGCTAGTTGAGAATAAGAGCATCAAGGTTTACCCTGATAGGCGATGAATTGTATAAAAAGGGCTACTCACAACCTTTACTCCATTGCCTAGATGAGGATGAGGCTGATTGCGCACTGAGGGAGATTCACAGAAGGATCTGTGGAAACCAAGCCATGGGGCAAGCATTGGCTTTCAAAATTCTAAGGTAAGGATACTACTAGCCCAGCCTGAAGAGAGATGCGGTTGAATTTGTGCGCAAATGCCTAAAACGCCAATTCTTCGCCTCAAGTAATAGATCTACACATGAGGAATTAAGCCCCATCATAGCTCCATGGCCATTTGCACAGTGGGGCACTGACTTGATCATACCCCTATCCTCTGGCTATTGGAACTGACTATTGCTGACATTAATTATGTTCAAATGATGTCACGTATAGAATTCTATGAGTTGACCAACCGGTCAGAAGGCGACACGTGGCTAGGAAGCTTTTGGGTACTTAAGCTGTCAGAAGAGGTAGGATCACCAAAGCACGATCTCAAGGACATTGTCAAGTATTTGTCTGATCACAGCAAAATATGGACGATAGGGGCAATTATTAGTGCCGGTGCGCCACAAAGGATCTGATCTGGCTTTGGGTTCCATAGGTCCAATCAAGAATAAATGTCAGATACGGAAACGTCACAAATCTAACCCATAACGCCAAGTGGAAGGAAGTTTCTAATCGGTACATTGTGGCCGATCACGAACAGATTTGAAATGCCTAGTCAGAAAACTATTCTGTTCGAATATGACATGTACTGCCTTGTAACCAAGATACGGGTAAGGTGTGCGAACAATACGGGAGGCGTTTGACAGTTGCTAGCGGTTATTTGGACAAGAACTGGGAACAAGTTATACTTTTGCATGTGTTAAGTAAGTTCTTGCCTAAACTGATTGTATAAAATCCCTAAAGAACCCTGAAGCTCACCTATAAATATGGGCTTTAGAGTGCTATTTGGGAATAGGCTTTTAGCCTAAATTAAAAAATTAGCGAGAAAATTTTTTGCAATACAATTCATTAATTGTGAACACGATTCTTGATCCATCCACCCCGATCCAACATCCAAATCGGATCTCGCTACGAAAAGAAAGCCTAACCTCCCACATTACACACATTTACTGTTGACTTGGGTCCACATCAAAACTGAACGTCAACAACATACAAACATTATCATCTTTCATCCAAAATATTCTAGAACATTCTAGAATATAGATCGGAAGAGCGTCGTGAATTAAGTGGCTCATTTGTAACATTAATTTCACCTTCACCCGAAAACATGACTATCTTCTAACGAAGTAGAAACAATCAAATCCAAAATCAGATAAATAACTATTTCCACTTAAATAATTTGTCAACATAATTAACAGCGACTTTACGAACTAGTTTTCCATAAACTAAAGAAAGATTATTATGGTATGTGAAAATTTATTTTTTATGGAGATATATTTGGTATTAAAATTTGGCTTGTTTATTAATTTTTTTATTTAAAATTAAACTCTATAAATTGGGTGAAAATATGCTCCTCTTGGGTCGGTCTTGCGTGACAGGGTGAGCGCCATATGTTCCTAGGGAAGATTATGGTTCTTGGGTATCCAATCAATTAATCCCTCAAAATTTCACGTTCCCCAATAACCCTTCTAAAAAAAATTATTAAATCAAATTCATGAACTCCCTACACTACTAAAAAGTAGGCCTTCAGCGATGGACATTTTCCGACGTTGGAAATTTCAAGCGGAGCCGTCGAAACTTTTAGACAGATAGAAAATCATCGAAATTTTCGAAAGAAAAAAAAAACTTTTCTCACTTATATAGGTCACTTTTATTTTTCCATTCGTCCCTATTAATACATTTTTTTTATTCGACTAGGAAAATTATTGGCTAATTGACGCTATCTAACTCTAACTTTTCACATTACTGAGTGATCTGACCTCAACATTTGAAGCTTGGCAATTCTAACCACAAATCTAACCTTTTTTGCACAATCTAACATTTTTAATATAAAAAGGATGTAATACCTTTAAATTTTAATTGAAGTAAAATTAATAAATAAGAAATAGATAAAAAAATTTTAAAACATATATTGGTTATATTTGGAAAAAAAAATCAATTAATGAGAATTTAGGGATGACAGTGAGTTGTATGGATTTGCTTCACGATCCGCTTAAATAGAATAAGGTGGACCAAATCGACAGGCCGGTAGGACGTTGCGGGATCGAATTTTCTATCCCTCTATTGATCTAGTTATTATGTTTTTTATTTTCATTTTTCAAATTTTCTCATTTATTTTACATTTTTATTACTTTTAATCAAATTGTCATTGCAGTAAGCACTTCTTATCTATCACGCTCTAGCGGATTGCGAATCATAGAAATACTTCTTCATTCAGGTGGAGAAGTATCTTTATGATCCCCAATCCTGCAAAGTATGACAAACCAAAAGTGTATGTATCCATTCTGTCACGCCCCGCATATGATACGGGCGAGACGGCAGCAGTTTGGCGATACCGAGGCCGAAACGGGCACAGATGTAGCGCACGACATGGGACGTGTGCGCCCAGCCAGTGGGAACGGCAGATTAAAAGCAGCCCCAGCATGGCATGCTGACCCGTGTTACGTCCTAAAAATTTGGCTATGTGGAAGCCAAAATATGGTGGGCCCCAGTCGAGAGAATCCGTGGTCAAGAAAGACGGCCATAGCCGACGGCTAGAATGATGGCGTGCAAGTGGCACGCAAGTTGGCCAGAATCTCGGCGATGCCGGCAGCAGGCATGGCAGGCCGAAAAGCAGCTGGCATGGCGGGCCAGCATGTGGCTGGCATGGTGTGCCGAAAGGGACAGTTGGCCAGCTGGCCTTGCAAGTGGGCTAAGAGGGGCGGCCAGACAGCTGGCCACGCAAGTGGATTGAGAGGGACGGATTTCCCGCTGGCCGTGTAAATTGCTGATAGAAGTCAAGAACGATAGCTGGCCGAGAGCTGGAACGACAGCTAGAACATTGCTGGAATGGCCCAGAACGACGGCTGCAAGTTGCTGGGAATGACGGCTGTGCCAGGGGCCGCACAGCTGGGCCAAAATACTGCTGGCGTGGGGCTGGCAATAGGTTGGGACGTGCTAGATGATGGCTGGCAGCTGGGCTGCCATGGCAAAAACTAAACCAGGCCCGGCCCATGAGTTTGAGTGAATTTTGCCTATAAATAGGGGTGAACGCCATTGTAAATACAACAAGTGAGAAGTAGCAAATTCTTAGAGAGTTAGAGTGATACAAGAGTAAAACACTTGAGTGAGGTTGTTTGAGTTTCGTTCTTGTAAACGTTATTATTGTAGTGTCAATAAAACGTTCTAGCACTCTCCAAGATTGTCTTTGTACTTTACTCACTTCCGTTCAACATATTCGCTACAGGTTTGCGGCCTTTAACCTTGAGCGGTTAGGGAGACGTGTAGGACGTCGTGTGGGATGACGGGTGGAGGCTGACTTAGCGTCGTTTCTGCACGAGGAAGAACGCTAAGGCCGCACGGGTGCTAAACATCATATAAGAGCCGTAAACCAGCCTGTGACAGTTTGCAACAATTATTTAATTAAAAGTAATAAAAAATGTAGAATAAATGAGATAAAACTTATTGAATGAAAAAAATATTAATTAATAGATTGATAAACCAATTGAAAATTTGATCCATATTGCCTAACTAACACATCAATTCGGTCCACCCTATATGCTTTGGATAGATTGTGAAGTAGATTAATCTAACGCATCCCTAAATTCTCATTCATTGATTTTTTTTAAAAAAAAAATGTTACCAAAATATTTTTTTATCTATTTCTTAATTTATGATTTTTAATACAAATAAAATTTAATAGTATTATAGTCTCTTTAAGTTAAAAAGGTTAGATTACACAAAAAAGTGAGATTTGATGTTAGAATTGTAAAATTTCAAACGCTACAGTTAGATAGCACAATAATGTAATATGTTAAGGTTAGATAGCTTCAATTAGCCCAAAATTATTTGCAACCTTTTCTCTCCCTAGTCATCTCCTTCGTCTCTCTCTCTCTCCTGCTCACTCTCCAATTAAAGATTAAAAATGGCAAAAAGGTTAAATCCACGTGGACCATAGTTTAATTCATGGCTCAGCGTTAAGTTCTTGGAGAAATCAAAGGAACCAACGCACTTTACACAAAATTAATTGTAATTTAATTATTAGTCGGGTAGAAGATGAAGCAAAGAAGGTGACAATAGCCCGTCAAAAAGAAAATGACAATAGATTTCTATTTTGGGATCTTTTGAAAATGAAGTGCTCCTTATAA
>CAVNYN010227925.1:0-14642 GCA_963692815.1 Nyctanthes arbor-tristis | reverse complement strand
TTATGCTATTTATACTGTGATTTCTCCTTTCCCTGGACTAGATGCCACTAAGTCTGAAATCATGAAAATTTTAGAAAAATAATTTTAAAAAAATAAAAAGAAAAGAAATCATCCCTTCTACGGCATACCTGGAAATTAGATCCACCATAGCCACTGCCGATTAGAAATTAGAATCAAAACTCAATAACCCAATCAACATGAGCAGCCTGTGGGTTGCTGTGGCCCAAAAGCCTTAATGAGATCCTTCATAGCCACTGCCGATTAGAAATTACAATCAAAACTCAATAACCTAATCAACATGAGCGGCCTGTAGGTTGCTGTGGCCCAAAAGCCTTAGTCTCGCCCATCAACCTCTTTCTCAGTTCGCGGATCATATTCGGGTCTCCGTTGTTTGACCTCAGCCTCTCATTTTAGGTCTCTAATCGTGTCCGTTGATTGGCGATATATAGGGTCTCAATCTCAGGTTAGCACAAAGTTGTACTCTTGTAGTATTTTGTCTTCTATTCTGCTCTCTCTCAAATTTCCTATAACCGCTGTCTAATTTTCTTAGGTAAAAATTAGGGCTGTGATATGAGTGTTAGGGCTTATTCCTTTGGTGGGCTATGAGTGTTTTTAGGGGCTCTGTGTGAGTCAGAATCGATCTGTTTCTAGGGTTTCTGGTTTGGGGGTTTTTTCTTTTCGTGGTGTAACCTTGTAATATGTGATTCTGTACATTGGTTCCGATTGTGTTTTAGTGGAAGGAGGGCGAATCCACTTTGTGGAGCCCTAAAGGCTGGACTAGCAGTTCTTTGAATCGTGAACCCATCGGGGCCTTCGGGCCAAACCATTTTTGGTGTTCTCATACTTTACTGCTTTCAATTACAAGCTATGATTGATCAATTAAGTTTCTGTACTGGAAAACTATAACAGCCCTTCTCTAACCTTATTTTCTTAACTTTGTATTCTTTAAAGAGTTTGCATATATTATTTATTATTGAATCTTTCAGACTTTGATGCTTACTGCTGTCAAGCAATTTCTTTAGAAAATTCTCTCTGTGATAATATAATTTTCAAGTAATAGTGATGCTTTACATTTACAATGGCTTTCTTTGTTAAATTCTCTGTGTAAGTACATTTGGTTTTCTTTGTGAATATATATTGGGTGGTTATATTGATACCACTATTTTTTATAATTATACACCATATTTCTAATTGCATTACAAATCCTTTTCCTAATTATTGTACTTACACTTTTAACCTTTTTCATTATATTTCTAATAAATTTTTCATCGTTTAAAAGTCCCATAATAAAGAAATTGGATGGAAATTGTTATCTGAGACAAAAAAATTTATTACTTGATAAAAAAGATGCAAAAAAATATATACACACACATAATAAAAATTTATAGGAGTATAAATGGAAAAATAAATAAAGTTAATGTACAATAAAATGTAGTGTATTTATTAAAAGAGTGTAGTGTCAATATATTTTCCTATATATATCTCCTTGAAAGAAAGTGTGGTGCTCACCTGTATTTTATTTTCTATATATTAAGGTTAATTTTGTCACATTATAGCGGTGTAATTATAAAAAACTACTCTTTAATTGTAAGACAATTAAAATGTGGTGGATTAAACAAAAAATGTGGTGTTATATAATTACCTTAAAATAAATAAGGGTTATATATGTGGTATTTTATAGGGTAAATTACGAGAATGCATTTACTATGAAGACCACTACATGGAGATCACATGAATAGATTCACATGTAGATTCATGAATTCACATATGAATTCTTAATTATTTTTATTTTGAACTATGTGGTTTCTATAATCAAGGCCACGTGATCTCCATAATGTAACTGATTATGTGAAATGTTCTGGCCTTTAGGTCCATTTGGACTCTCATCCGCAACCTCTCAATATCAAAGAGAATTACGTCAAGCATTCATAATTAATAAAGAATGCTAGATAGTTCCATTAGTGCCAAGTACCAATCCATATGACATCATATGATTAGTTAAATGAAGTGTCTCACACGTGTTTGTCTTTAATTTTACTTATTATTTAACGTCACAAATATTGCCGCGTAGAATGGTGTGCAAAACGTTATCCTTAATATAAACACCATTATCCTAAGTTACACAGTTAGTCAACTTTTATTTCACTACTTTATTATTATTCAATAATAATAATAATAAATGGGAAAAATATATTGGCACTGTTATAAAGTAGAAAGAAAAATATAGAAAAATAGAGAGGAAACAGAGAACAAACTCAAGAATTATATATATATATATATATCAAATTATGAGAACCAATGACCCTTATTTATAGGTACAAGTCTAGGGTTTTGAGAGTATATTAGTCATTCACAATATAATTAAACAATTTATAATATTCCCACTTGAATGACTAATTTATACAATAATTACCTCATTAAAAACTTTGTTTAAAGAAAAGCCCAAAGGGAGAAAAAACTACCAAACTAAAGAAAAAAGAGTGCAATTGATTCTAAATAAATTTAGAGAATCTAAGATGCTGCCTTATTAAAACCTTGCCAGAAAAAACCCAATGGGATAAAAACTGGCCGAAGGAAAAAAGTATAGTTGCTCCTGTTGAATTCATTCAATAATGGTCATCTTGTATCGAATCATTTCGCCAAATCTTTAATCCTCTTCAAGACCTAATATGGGGAAAAAAACTTGTGGGGAAAAAAACAAAAAACTTGTGGGGAAAAAAATATTATTCTTTGATACGCTATTAAAGTTTTCTCGTTAAAAAACTTGTTAATAAAACGCAGTGGGACAAAACCTCAATCAAGCAAAAAATACAAATGATATTTTCAGTTCTTTATATGCTTCTTGCATATCAAATCTTTCGAGAATTATACCATATTTATGATATTTTCATATATTGCCAATTGAAAATAATATTTCAATCATATCACCACATATTTAATGATATTTCCGCATAAGTACCCATTGGCATTTTATTGACATGATATATATTTCAAATGACTAGAGCTGTTGGTCTTAACATATAGCAATATACTGAATTGCACATTTTTTTGGCCAATATTCAATTTTAATAAATTTTTGATGAAAAATTAATTCATCATCATCGCAATTATTGAGCTCATTAATATTTATTTATTGTCGACAACTATTTCTTATCAATTCCATTTAATTTCCCGTGTAGACATAACACTTTAAAATCTCTTTTATTTTACTAATTTCAGGTATCTGAACCTCTTTAGGGGTTTTCTGATTAGTTATGTCTATATACTGTTTTAGAGTATTATGCCTCAATATAACTATTATATAAAATATTTGCTCCATATTCTGTTTTCAGATATTTATTTTGGAATCGACCACATCATACTTCAGGCATGCCATTAATACTCAAATCCTCTTACAAGAATTTATATCAATCTAATTTGGATCCTTTAATTTGATATATACTATTAATAACCATATAGTCAGTAATCTGAAATGCAAACTATCTTTCAAACCTCATGTTTGCATTATGCTATGCGAGGATTACAAATATACATTTCATATATTTGTTATTAAATTTCAATTTCTCCTCTTAATGCCGATCAAGAAGACTTGGACAAACCAAGTTGTAACATATCATCTCTTAGGAATGAAAATTAAATAAATGCTATACAGAAGGAATTTAAACCCAAATATGTATTCTCGGCATTTCAAAAAAAATAATATCATAAATCTCATTTACAACTTTTAGTAAAAGAAGCTTCTAACTGTAAGCCAGCTATAAAAAGTGGTATTATATAAATTTTATATTCGGCAAATTTATTGAGAATATTGCTACATGTGAAATATCGATTTCACTCAACCACAAATGATTTTTCTGATTAAATAGTATAGCAAATAACTTGAGGCGTTTATTAAATTTTTTAAATCATAGATAATGAAATATCCCAAATAACATATGAATAATTAATAATATTGGGATATGACTCACTAACTAATTTGAGCAAACAATGTCAAAAACTTCAGGTACGAGATGTAAGATATGTGTGACCTCTAGTTGATCCAAATATTCATATCATATATTCTAGAGGTCTACACGAAAGGTGATTGGGCCTACAAAATTCACCCTAAAATTTATTCCAAAACATTTAGAATCCCGTTTCAAAATTAGTTAGTGGTGATTTTATAATCAATTAGCCTTGAGTTTTGAAGAATCTTCAAGTTCTTCAAACCATTCGCAATATTTTAATTATTAAGGAAACTGAGTTGGTCTGACCAGTTATGCCAACTAAAATACTCTTAAAATTGAACTTCTTGTTCAGTATATAACAAGTAAATTTGTACTAATACTTTATAGTACAAATTAAGATAACTAACATGAATTAACTTTTATGGAGTTTTCAAATAATAATAGAACTTCAGGTTATATATATTTAATACAATATACAAGATTTATATGATTGTCTATAAATCTTTAACATAACATCTTCAAGATTTATATCAAAATCAATTTGAAAATATCACTATACTTATGATATAAAATTACTTGTGATATTTGTCGAGATTTTTACTGCAAGCACAATAAAATATTATTTTATAAGATATATTCATGAAATCTTTAAGATATCAAATATGAATTTTATGAATATCAAATCAATTGAAATCACAGAATCATTAGTATTCTATATTCTTATAGAATACTCATAGCAATAACATTTTTCAAGAGTAATATATTACTATTTCAATCTAGATTCATATAAATGTACTCTTTTAGAGTATATCAATCTAGTTAAACTAAAACTTGTTCAAGAGCAATAGCTTAATATTCTTCAAAATTATTTAAACTATAATAAAAAGAATCATTGAAATATTAAACGTAATATAATTTTTCACTTTGATGATATAACATTGAATTGGAACACCAATGTATTGTGCATTTTTTTATGAAAACACAATAATGAACCTCACATATTTTTCTCTTCAAGAGCACAAGATATTCAACTGGAATATTATATTTTATGGTACTTCTTCAAGAAAACTAGTAGATTACACATTCCATGACTCTTCTAAAGCCGATGACATTCTTCCAGAATATGAGATATAATTGTGAATCTTCCTATAAAAAAATATTATTCTAAATCAAAATAATCTTCTAGATTATTAATGAATTTGAGACATTTTTCTTTCTTCAAGAAATCACAATAATAGGAACAAAATTACACTTATTCAAGATATACAACAAAATGCAACATAACAATGATCATGATCATTATTAGAATTCTAAAGGCAGTAATTCTTAAGAAAATACAATCAATAATATATTATTTTTGAATATATTAGGCTTTTTAAGAGAAAAATCTATTTTATCTATAATAGTCTTCTGAATCATTGATAAATTTCAGAAATCATAATTCTTCAGAAAAATTTGACAAATATAAATTGATAATTTACTAATAAATTAAGAATCTTATAATATACTTCAATTAAAATATAATAATTTAGATATCCCAATATAACTAATTATCCAAAATAAGTATCATCAATAATATGGTAAGAGGATATAAATTTCCTTTAATAAACTCACTCATTTAATCTATCAGTATATGAGATAGGTGACAATAAAAGAAGACTTATCAGATAAAACTTTTATAGAATTCAAAGCTATGAAAACATCTTTTATTCATAATTCACATAGACAACTTATCTGCAGTTTAGATTTAAATGAAATCTTCTGGATCTCATAAAAAAATCTTCAAGAGTAATCTCCAAGATTTAGTAGACATAATTTATATAAAATTTGCTCTTCAGCAGTATACTCAATCCAAATTACAACTACGTTCTCAATTAGCAATGAATTATAATATTAAATTAAAATTTGCATAGATATTTGTTCTCCATGAACAATACATTTCATACTTAATAACTTAGAAGACGACGACAACGACTACTACTACTATTACTACTACTTAAGTAGTTCAATGTTCTTCTAGAATATTAAATTTGTAACAATTTGCTCTTCTGAAACAAATAATATTATCTTATAATTTTAGTGCTAATGTGATACTCCAAGAATAATCAATGAATTCTTTCACTAAATTTAAATCGTACAACGATGGGCTCTTCAAGAGCAATATCAACCTTTTATTGTTGATTAGTATTGATTTAAAACATCGTTATTTTAGGAACAATAACTAAATATTTTTTAGAAATATTTAGTATAAATCTTTTATATTATTGTTCTCTAAAAATAAGTAATGTTTAACTGAAATATAACAATAAATATATACAATAGATATGTATCTATCATTTAAATAATATGAATAATATCTAATCTAACGGAACACAAATAATAACAATTATGATAATGATAAATAGAAAAAATAAAAAGTATGATTCTTCGGGATCAAATAATGTATTCTTCCAGAATAAATATCGTAGTTTCTTCAGGAAATCACAAATAATAAATTCTATAATTTTGGAATTAAACTATATTGTGGTAGAATACACTTTTAATAAGAGAGAAGTTGTGATTACTTGAGAACACAATGAAACATTCTATATCAATAACATCCAAGATGAATATCTATAAAGATAGAATTTATGTTTCTTAGGAAATCATAATTATTTATATAATTAGAGACACTCATATTCTTCTGGAATATTTAATTAGATTTATTTTAATTCTTCACGAATTACTATAATGCAATCATAATAATCTTCAAGATTATTATTAATATAATTGAAGACTGAATCCTCACAAACACTATATTAATTATATTATATAGGGATGAGTCACTTATGAATATAAGATTACATCCAATAAAAAGAATTAACAATTGCAGCACATGGATATATAGTCGTATATCATATCATTTCTAGAACGACAAAGAAAGATAAAAATTATATAAATAGTTTATCTACATTCACTACATGATTGATTGACTACCACAATTGTTTCAAAGAAGGGATTGATCAAAAGAGAATTCATGATCTCCTTTATATGGTAAAACAAAAGAGTAATTATGACATAGATACTTGGATGCTAAAAAATCATTGAAATTGGATTGACATGATAAAATAAATATTGTGATCTAATTGTATAAATCATTTCTAATCAAAATTTGAGAAACGTGTGTAGTATCAGTTATCTCAATAAATCAACATTTTTTTGAAAAATCTATAATAATTACAGAATTTGGAAAGAATCTTACCATTAAATTGCCAGACTATTTCATGAGCATATTAGAAATATCTCTCCATTAAATTGGCAGATTATTTCATTTACCAAGTTGGAATCTATCTCACCATTAAATTGGATGAAGATCCCAATAAAATAATATGTAAACATTAAAATAAAAACTAAATAAAAAAACTAAATAAATCGTCTCATATGCCAAGAAGAATATTCAACCCCTTGACATCCAATTTTTTGAAGGAAAGTCATCTTAATTATGATTTCATTCATGAGTCATCCTAAAAACGTAAATGCAAAATCATTGAAGAATAGATCGTGCTGATAACGTATTATAAAATAGAAGGAAAAATATAGAAAAATAGAGAGGAAACATAGAGCAAACTCAAGAATTACGTATCTTATTATGATAACCAAAGCCCCCCTATTATTAGGTATAAGTCTATAGTTTTGAGTGTACATTAGTCGTTCGCAATATAATTACATAATTTACAACAGGCACCACCTTTTTTTTTTTAAATGCATTACATATTTATTACGTTAAAGATCCCCGATCTTTATTTTTTAAGACATTTGTATCTCTAACATTTTTTATACTAATTTTTCCTCAAAAATTCATTAATTCGCACTTTACCTTTAAATAATGACTTCCATAAAAAAATTATGTTAATGTTATTTAAAATTCTAATGATTTGAATGCGAAATCCTTTACGGTAGAGAAGGTTATTTCTTTTGCTTAGACACAACTCCATCAGTAGACACAAGCTCAAAGGTTATTCACGCCTAGAGGGGTTCTTTCTAGGCTTGATAAAGGCTTAGAAAAGTGGGAGAGACCAGTTCAAGGATTTCTCAAAGTGAATGTGGACGCAGGTATTTTTGAAGAGCAAATTTGTGTGGGGATTGGTCTTATTATTCATGATGACAAAGCTAATTTTACAAGAGGTAAAGTGGTGCTTCTTGACGGTGCATTTGAACCAAAACTTGCGGAGGCGTTGGGAATACAAGAAGCTCTTACCTGGATCAAAGAGCTAGCACTGGACCATATCGTTGTTGAAATGGATGCACAGCTAGTTTGCTTATCACTTCAAAGCCCAACTCAAGTCATTTCTCCATTTGGTTCGTATTATAGAAGATTGTCGTAAACTTTGTAATGAGGGTAATTATATATTATTCTCTTGTGTTCGTACGTATGTGAATCAGGTGGCTCATCATTTAGCGAGGGCAACTAGTTCTATGTCTTTCCCGTTGAAGTGGGAATCGATTTCCCCCACTAATTTATGATGTTCTTTTATCCGATGCAAGCAATCAATAAGATTTCTTCCGTCAAAAAAAAAAAAGGAAAGATAAAAGAAAATCATAATATAGAAATTGCAATTCCTTAAATACCTGGAATTTTCTACAAAACCTTGGACTGTATATTAGATCTAGGGTTTGTGAAAACCAAAATCACCAACTTAATTGGCTAGACATTCATTTGGCGGAGTTAGGATTTTTTCATTGCAGTCGCGAATTCAAAGTTTAGTTTGCCAGCAAATTTTTCTTGTCATTACTCGTGTTTTGATGGCTATAGTGATATGAGATGTTGATGTAGCAAAAGCTTAAAAACATGAAGAACACAATAAGAGTCCTAAAAGTACGTTGATATCACTACTAAAAAATAGGCATTTTCCGTCGCTAAAGCCCCAAAATCTGTCAGTAAAGGACATCACCGATGGAAACCTGGCCGTCGAAGACGTCGTCGGTGAAGGTCGCGTCGCTGATGCATTCCGGCGGCTTTTTTGCCAATCCATCGGAAATTTCCGACGGCAGGTCCACTCCATCAAAAAGTTTCGACGGCAAATTCCCTCCGTCGGAAATTTCCGACGGAAATTCCACTGTCGAAATTTTCGGACGGAAAAATAGAAAATTAATTATTTAATTTTTTTCTTTGACCCAACCTGGTTATTTGCAAAACCTGAACTGATGCCCGCCACACCTGATATTCTTTGACCCGCATACAAGCGGGTACCTGACCCGTTAACCCGTGAATAGGCCCGTGAATAATTCCCACCATTTGCTGGGTTTCGAACTCGTGACCTAAGGGTCTTGGAGAGTGAGTTCCCACCCACTAGGCCAGCTTATGTTGTTGTGCCCAATAATAGATATAAAGTATGTGAGTAATTTTAGCGTTTTATTTAATTTAACTTTTTATTATATTATTTAAATATTATTTTATATTCTAAATTTCATTTGTTTATGTCGAAATTAATATAATGTGTTTTTACATTAGTTTTCTATACATTATAATATTTCATTGTCTGCTAACGTTTTTTATTCTATTAATAAAAATGTGATTTATGAGTTTTTTTTTGGGTTTGAAAAACCGATAAACTATAAAAAAATTTATTTACAATCATTATTTTAGACCTTAACCACCAAAAAGAAGAATAAAATATTCATCGATTATTAATTTTTTTATACATATTGAGACATAATTCTCCATTACAAAATATTGAGAAATTACAAAATATTTCCAAATCAAATAGAGGAAACCATGTTTTGATGACCAAGAAAAACAAAATGGATTGCCTTGTTCATTAAATTCATCTTTAATTTAGAATCATATATTATTTTTTTTAAAGAAAAAATTTGACGTCAATTAAATATACAAGCAATAAACAATTAAAAGTACCTGCTTTTATCCTAGAATTCATTACTTGGATGGAACTCCAAAGGCATTATGACGTTAATCACGATATTGAAGTACTAGATACTCGAGTATTTGTTTTATATTATATTTTATTAGATAAACCACATATTATCATTAAATACACCATATTTTATAAATACAGCACATTTTATTTACATAAATGGTACATAAATTTTATTTGTTTATGACCATTCCATGTCAAGGACTATTACATAAACTTTATTTGTTTACGACTATTACATAAATGGTGAAATATATTTAATGTTTACGACTATTCCATGTCAATAATGTTCTTTGTGAGATTGTTCATATTCGTTGTTGGTTTTCTTTTCTTTTTTTTAGCTTTATCGTACTTGTATATTTTTTTTGTTAACTTTAGTTGCAATTTTAATGATGGAGTTAAAATATAAATCATTTTCTACTTTTGTATCTAAAAGTTATTGATGATTAATACCATTTTAATTATTCATAAAATTTTTAACTTTAGAATAAATTTTATTTTCTATTATATTGGTTAGCCGTTAACATATCTAATATATTTTTGACGTAAATATTATGCATATTAAAACATTTATTTGATAAAAGGGGCGCACATGCGATAGTGGAGAAATAATTAAACAAAAACATGTTCAATTTTTAAAAAAAAAATAATTAACAATATTTTACAAAGTATAATTAAAAGCATAAATTTGGTCACAAAATCCATTGGAAATGTCCGAAGGCTTGAGGATCCCATTGGAAAGTTCCGACGGAATCATTTCCGATGGTGAAGGATTCCGTCAAACATTTTCGATGGCATTCTTCAGCCGTCAGAAAGTTCTAATAGTAGTAGGTGGCCGTTAGAAATTTGTAACGGCCAAAAGATGCCATCGGAAAGTTCTGATAGTCCATTGGTGTCCGTTGGAACTTTCTGAAGGAAAATACTGTTCCGTCAGAAAATTCCTTTGGATAGTTTTTTCCGTTAGAAATTTCAGACGGATTTCTGCCCGTCTCAAAGTTCCGACGGTTCCGTCAGAAGTTTGCAACAGATATGCATCCGTCGCAAAATTTCCATAGCTGAAGGGGTACTTTTTAGTAGTGGATTCTTATGGAATACTGAATACTCGTGAATTTAGGCAATCAATTATTTGTTGATTCATGCACAAATACTAAATAGTCGATCTTTATTACGAAACTGTTTATTCAAGAGAATATTGGTAATGGATCGAAAGGAATCGAAAAATATCCAAGTTCATAAATCTTTATTCAATACTCAACCAAGAACCCTAACAACTAAACACATATGTTTAAATAGCAACTTATGAGTACTAACTTATACCACAATTAAATAAAAATGACTAATTTGACTACAATATAAAATAAGTGATTAAAATAACAAAGCAATAACAATAGTCCATAGGGCATTGTTGAGAACCTATACGCCATCATTTTCCCCGGTCGAGAAGAGTCGTCCTCAAATCTCATGCTTTGATGATCTTTTTATCCGGTGTCTCGAAATATCAATCTATAAAATGATAGTACAAGTGCAACATTATGAACCTCAAGTAAATATATAATCCAGCTAATATGCACTTTGTGATTTGCTCCATCCCCATGTCCTTGTGACTTGCTTGTATGAGTATCACAAAATTCAAGATTTAATAAGATGTTAAATTATTCCCTTCAAAATTTGGTAAGTATTGGCCATGGCTATATACACAAAATGATTTGTTAACATTTGTAGTGCAGGGTTCTGTTGGAATCTCTCTTTCATTCCATTGTCAGCCCTCAAACTTCCTCCTTGCCATAGGAAAAAATTCTGGTATTTTTTTTGGTCAACGCACCAACTAGGCTACAACGTCATTTTTAGGTGTCTATCTTACCTAGCTAGTGGGGGGTTTGGAATCCCCCTACTATTTTTATTAATATCTCAAAAACTAGTACAACCCAATAGGGAATCATAAAACCTGACCTCCAACTGAATGTACAATAAATAAAAGCAGTAATAAGGAGGTACTACCTTTCTAACACTGGAATCAATAAGAAGAAGAAATAAAACAGTAGCTAGAGTAACTATACACATGACTCAAAAAATAAAAAAACTTAAGCTAAACTATATACCTTTGACCGAGGAAAAACCATGATAGTCTATCTGTTGAAGTCCACGGGCTGCTGAAAGCATATCGTGCACTCCATACTCTGTGTAACCCTGTCTAATCTAGCCGTCAGAAGAAGAGCATTAGCAACCTAGTTGCCCTCGCGGAAATTGTGTGAGAGTCTATCTCTGTCAGAGTGCAACTGTTGTCGAATGCGCCGAATAATGATCTGAAGATTCCAAGGACCGCCTCTGTGAAGAATGCAATGGATAGAGACAGTAGAATCAGCCTCCACCCATAAATCTGAGATACCAAATGATCTGGCTAGTAAAACACCATCAAAGATAGCGTGAAGCTCAGCCTCCAAAATCATACAATCCTCGTAATCAGTAGAAAAGGCACAAACACAGCGCCCCCTAGAGTCTCTGATAATACCACTTCTACTAGCTCTCCTATCAACGACACATCGATCTGTATTCACCTTGTGAGATCCTACAGATGATCTATGCCAAAAAACCAAAATAGAAAGGAGAGGAGGGAGAGAGGAAATAAAAATGCCAAATCTGGAAACCGTATCAGTGTCTCCTCTCCACTGTGAGAAGTGAAATGCTCTGAAAATGTGAAGAAAAGATATAGCCTGATGCACATGCCAAATAATCCTCATAGCATCAATAGCTATGCCTCTGTATTTCACATCATTCCACGCCCTCTACGAGAACTAGAGCATAAAGAGCGGCACAATGATGCAAATGTGCCACCGTCTGATAATGTGTCCAAAGAGCGGCCATATGCAACGGCACTATCTCTATGAGCTTGCCTAAATCCCAGCCGGTATCATTAAAAAAATCACAAACTTTGGTTGTAGAATGAGTATGAGAGGGCAACTGCAATGTAAGTAAAGTGTCCCCCATCCAGTAGTCATACTAAAAAAATATCTGACCCCTGCCATGTTGCCAAAAAATCTGTAGCTCTGCCTGAGGATGTGCAGCCAAAAGTCTACTCCAAGCACGAGAGGCTAAATAAGACAGCTGAATTTGTAAAGGATGATGTTCCCTACAATATTTGCTTAGTAAAACTGAGCCCAAAGAGACTCCTGGGACTGAAACCTCTACCAGAGCTTTAATGAGAAAGCATCGACAATATCATGTAGTCTCCTAAAGCCCAGTCCCCCTTCTTCACGAGGTCGACACAACTCCTTCCACCATTTCCAATGCATATGGTGGCTCTGATCCTGTGAGCTCCACAAAATTTTAGCAACATAACTCTCCAACTGTTTCAACACTACCTTAGGAGGCTGTAGAATCTCAAATAGGTAAAGTGGCATAGAATATAAAACAGAATGAAGGAGAGTAATCTTGGCACCTAGAGATAACAGTCTGCTCACCCATCCAGAAATCCTACTACAGACCTTCTGTATCAAATCATCAAATAAGAAGATCTGTTTGGCGCCCTTATATAAGCGGACACCAAGGTAGGTGATAGGAAGTGAACCATGCTGAAACCCAGTCCACTGCTCAAGGCGATGAATCTATCTGGAGATGTCCACCTCGTCAGAATCAATGCACTCTTGCTCCTATTTACCAACTGGCCAGAGACACCCTCATAGTGCTCAATACACCGCTCTTCCGATCTCTCAATACTCCTCTTTTGGCCATTGGCGAATATAATAATATCGTCAGTGAAGGCAAGATATGAAACCATATCAGAACCCCCATCTCCTATACTGTATAATACTGTGTTGCTAAAACTGATGCCTGAGCAAGCGTGAAAAATAATCAACAGCAATAACAAATAAGGCAGGAAAGATCAGATCACCCTAACAAAGCCTCCTCGAGGATGGGAAAAAGCCAGCGAACTGACTGTTGACCAAAATAAGATCCTGCACTCAGAAATATACCGCATAATCCTGTGAACCCAAAGCCGAACAAAACGAAACTGCTCCATAACTGAGATCAAGAACCCCAATCTATCCCATCATAGGCCTTAGCCATATCCAACTTAAGAACAACGTTGCCACATCTGGCTCGCATATCAAGCGTATAGACCATCTCCTAAGTCAGGAGCACGTTATCCCCAGTAAGGCGTCTCTAGATAAAACCATTCTACTGAGAAGAAATGATACGTGGGAGAAGCTCACTAAGCCTCGTGTTCAACAGCTTCGTAATGATCTTGTTGAACACAGTACACAAAATGATAGGCCTGAACTCAGGCCAACTACATGCACCCTCTCTCTTGGGGAGAAATATAATGGAAGTAGTTGCAAAACCCCTAGGGAGGTGTCCCCGTTAAAAAAATCAACAACAACCTGAAAAACATCTTCAAAAATAATATCCCAACACTGCTGATAAAACAAAGAGGTAAATCCACCAGGCCCGACAACATTGTCGCTATCAATGTAAAAATAGCATCTTTGACCTCATCAAGAGTAGGAATATGGTTCAGTCAGATATTATCCTCCACAATGACTAAAGAAAGGATAATACTAGGCTAAAGTTGCCGCATTGGTTCACCAGGAGATGTTAACAAAGCCTAGAAAAAATCAATAGTAGAACTCTGAATGGACAACTGATCACATAAAATAGAGTCATCCTGAGCTTGAATATAATGAATACTAGATCTAATATGCCGTCCCTGAGCCATAGAGTGGAAATATCTGGTATTATGGTCAACCTCAGCTAACCATCTAGCTCCAGATATTTCCACTCTATG